>APFE030905413.1:230987-251465 GCA_000404065.3 Pinus taeda
AGGGGAAGAAACACTAAGACGAAAGGGCAGGGATCCAACATCTACTGATCTTCCAGCCGTCATCTCCGTTGAGATTGTTAGGCCTTCTTTCAATTTCGATAGCTTCCCTAAATTTACGATGATGGAACTGAGCAACTTTGGCAACAACATTGGCCTCCTCTATACATACCTGATGCTTGGTCTTATCCACATGCTTTGCTAATGCTGAAGACTTGGTTCTCCCATGTCTCAGGTCAACTGCATGTTCGCAAATTCTCTGATGGATGGAGCGCCCTGTTTCCCTGATATAGGGTGTCCCACAAGAACAGGGGATCAAATAAACACCCTTCAGGTCTTTAGGGTCAACAGGATCTTTCACCGATCGGAGGGAATTATGAATGTTGTTGAGGGGCCTGAAGGTTGAGGGAATATCAAACCTCCTAAGGATCCGAGAAATCTTGTCCGTGGTTCCCTAGACATAGGGAAGATGGACACCTAGTCGACGCTCCTTTGGTTCTTTCTTAATTGACGCATTTATAGAGGCTTTAAGGAAAACCTTTCGACCAAGGCGCCTACAATATCCATTCTCCATAAAGACATTAAGGAGATGGGATCTCTCCTTATCCAAGCTCTCATGATCCGAAATCCTAAGGGCACGCGTAGTGAGGGTGTTAAGAACACCCATCTTCTAAGCCGGGAAATGATGGGAATCGACATGAAGATACTGCTCAGTATGCGTTTTCTTTCGGAACATAGAGTGGGAGAGAGAGCCATCCTTGTTCTTAGAAATAAGAATATCCAGGAAAGGGAGGCAACCATTCACCTCTTTTTCCATGGTGAACTTAATAGCAAAGGACTGACCGTTGAGGTGATTGAAGAAGCGATCTAGCTCCTCTTCACCATGGGACCATATGTCATTAGTGTCATCTACATACCTTTTCGAAAGCTTGGGAAGGAGATGAGTAGACGCTAGAGCTTTAGCTTCGAAATCTTCCATAAAATGATTCGCAACAATTGGGGAGAGGGGGGAACCCATGGCAACACCACAGGCCTGTTCAAAGAACTCGCCCTCGAAACAAAAGAAAGTGGAAGTGAGACAGATCTCAACCAGACGAGCGGTGTCAGGATCTGTTAGGCAATAGATCATTTCAAAGGCCTCCTTTATAGGGATGCAAGAGTACAGGGAGACCACATCAAAGCTGACAAGAATGTCCTCGGGGTTAAGCCTAATATCCTTGAGCTCCATGATGAACGATGCAGAGTCCTTTACGAAGGATTCAGTGCGGCAAACCAGGGGCTTAAGTTTAAGGGCAAGAAACTTAGCTAGAAGGTAGGTCGGACCACCAATGGTGTTGACGATAGGCCTCAGAGGGGCCCCTTCCTTGTGAATCTTAGGCACCCCATAGATCCTAGGAGTGATGGGACTACTCTCAATGAGTTTGTGGCACAGGGAACCCACCAAGCTACTAGACTTGATGCCGAGAGCCACTGTAGTAGAGATCTTCTTCAGAGGGTTCTTGGGCAGTTTTTTATAACTGCCGCAATTGTGAAGATTGTCTAATATCTTCTTATGGTAATCCTCTTTGTTAAGGATGACCATAGCCCCTCCTTTGTCAACCTTAAGAATGACAATATTTTCATTCTGATTTAAGGACTTTAGGGCAAAGAATTCCTCCTTGCTGAGGTTCCTCCGAGGGGGCTTAGCCTTCCTAAGGACGACAACACAATCCTGCCTAATAGTGTCCTTGATATTATCCGGAAGATCTCTAATCACGTATTCCACGTCACAAATAATGTCATCTACCGGGATTTTCCTCGGGGCCAGGGAAAAGTTTAAGCCCTTGCTTAAAAGACTAATAACGGATGGGGAGAAAGAAAAACTCGAAAGGTTAACAACTTTATTATTCCGGGAAGAAGAGGGAAGAAAAACCTCCTTGCTGAGGATCTCGCAACCATTGCTTTTGACAGGAGATTCTTTGCCATCATGGCATAAAATATTAGAACCACACAAGTTATTATCATTATTAAAACAATCATTCTACTCCATATTATTAAATAAATAACTATTACTAATACTATTACTACTCTTACTATTATATAGATGATTATTGATATTAATGTCCTCCTTGTTAATATTGTTAATAATAATACTCTTAATGTCCTTATCATTATCATGGTTGGTGTTATTACTACTATCAAAACTATTCTTATTGCTCCTAATATTGTATAGATTATTGTTAATGTCCTTGTTATTATTATTATAAATACTCTCATTATTCTTATTAAATAAATTGTTGTCCTTATTACACTCATTATTATTATTATATAAATTATATAGTTTATTATTGATATTCATGTCCTTACCATTATTATTGTTAATACTATTAATATTCCTACTCTCATTACTATTATTATACAAATTATCATTATTATTAATGTCCCTATTCTCGGGTTTGTAAATTTCTTTAATATTAATACCCTTACTATTATTATATAGATTATTGTTTATTATCTTAATATTATTGTTATAAAAACGTGTATTACCAAAATTGTTATTATTATTCTTGCCCTTCTTATTATAATGCGTATTATTATTACACCACTTATTATTACTATGCTCATGCCTATTATCATTACCGCTAAGTTTAAAGTCATAACTATGAAGATTCTTGATATTAGTATTACGACCCTCCTCCAACTTACCGCCACTGCTAACACCAAACGCCTTACAACAGTCATCGTAGGTGAGCACACCCATATTATCCAACTAACCGCCGCTATTAACACCAAACACCTTTCGATAGTCAACACATGCGAACGCCTTGCTGCCAGTCTGCCTCCCGCACCTGGTGAAAGGAAACAGACCTTGATCCACGGTCATTGAGACAGCAACACTACTCTGGCCTGATTCACCACTACTCGATGGTGAGACAACACCAGTCCGCTCAGCACTATCACTTATCTGGTCCTTCGAGCGCTGAAGCAGACATCCAATGCGTGAGGGTGATACCAAGCTATCCATACGAACAACCACTTCCCTATGATTAAACGACAGTTGGAAAGAATCAATATCACCTTCATCATGGCCACGCGATTGAAAGCAAGAGCCAATATGTTTGCCAACAACGTCCACTGCACAGCTCGACAATTGACCCTAGTTGTGAGAGGGAGAGGTAGCATTTCACCTCTGGTCAGCAGCCCCAAAACCGATGATACTTAGAAACGGAGCACCCGAGGGCCCCATAAACCCAGGGACCAGCTCGTCCACCGTCTGTGAAGCCTGACTAGCTGAGCTAGGCAGTTTGGACTGGCTAGATTGCTGGTTGCTAGATTGCTCAGGAGAAATTGGGGAATAAACCAAGAGAGGATCACTTGAGAGATCTACTGTGCCAATCTCTGACGGGGCGGGCTTGCAACTACAAACCGGCTTCCTGGACTTAGGGACACTGCAGCAATCTCCAGAGAATTCTTGACCTTCCAGGGGTGAGGAGAAAGAATTGATCGACGGAATGGACGAAACCCAAGAATGGAGGGCCGATTTCTGAGAAGTAGAAATACGACTCAGGGAAACACCATCCAATGGTTCACCCCTCGCCGATTTCTGAGCTAAGATCTGAGACTTTGTAGCCTGCTTTTGTCCCCTGATCTCCTCCAACCACAACGATTTTAATGTAGAGCATGTATCTATTCTGGCCTATAGGGAGGGAGAGATCAAGTTCGAAAGTTCCAAGTGCAGACCTAGAAGACACCGAGAGAAACGACAGAGGTCTCTCCTAACCTTATTAATTTCAGATCTCAAAAGCGCAAGACTGGCTTTTACAAACACTCCATGGTTAGAAGGAGTGTGGAGGCGATGGCTGATCTGGGTGAAGATCGGGATAACTACAGATTTACATTATCTTCATAATTTATTGATTGAAAATAGATAGTTGTTGAAACAGTTATCATTGCAGACTACGTTGCTGAAACACCCTGGAAAACTGTAGGGATATTATTACAAGTTATGTTGCTCTAACAGTTAGAAAAAGGAGCAAATCCCGTTTCTGAAGTGTTATACAGGAATAGTGTCCACACGGATGCTGCTATTCCCACTAAAATGTGTGGGTATCTTAGAAACAAAAAATCAAAGTCTATTGTTGGTTCCTTTTATGAAAATAGATGAGAGGAGAACCAAGAGGGCCAACCTGAGTCTTGCACTCGATTCCCTTTCCTTCTTGATAGAGTTTTGTGGCTCTCTCTTTGTCTTCTCAGCTTCAAAAGGGACCTGTAGAATCACAACAACATACTGCTATGCAAGAAACAAGGATTTAAATTCACAAATAATGTAGGATCAGATGTACATTAACCATATACAATCACATATAAACAAATACACCAGGATATGGAAGGAAACGAGAATAACTTTATTCAGATAAAATTAGCAAGAGAATTACAACCATGAGAATCTCTGACCCAATATCATCCTCCAGCTAAGAAGCAAAATCACCCAACACTGTGAATGTACACGAGAATACTGACAACACTTCTCTATAGATTACAAAAATTCCAGCCTTTGGATCTCTGTGATGAGGGATCCATATATAGATGATTACAGAGAGGTGAGTCATCTTTTTTTATCTTGATTAGTTTCTTCTCTCTGATAGTTCCTGCTTCCACTTGGAGACTGAAGATCTCTTACTCATCCCTCGTCAAAAATGGAGTGGCAAGTGTCAGAGGGAAAGCTTCTGAAAGATTCCATGATCTTCCACCTCGCATTTTGGTCCCTGCCATTTGTCCATTCCCGACCATCGTACCCTACTGAGGAGCAAAATAGTATGCATCACACCCTGTACATTGGGAAGGTGATATGCATTGCACCCCCTGCATGGAGCTTTCAGTATGGTCCAGTTTTGACCATTTATGAGCAGTTTTCAGTGGAGAACTTCTGGGAGATGATGTAATCAGTTGACCTTGTTCCTTTAGGCAGTGAAGCAACCCTTTTAGGGACTTAAGAGCCCTCAGTTTATGGACATTTTTTATTGGGGTTGAAGTGCCCAAAAATGTCTATAACATGAATCAGTGATGATTTGCATTCTAGAACCCGATAGCAACAAAAGAAGATCATCGAAGGAAGCTGCTACATTGGCTGCAATGACCGCATTCCAAAGCCAACATTACCATAACCATTGTAAGAACATTTGTTAATAGGGGAAATTTATTTTCCTATTTTGGTATATTAGGTTAAAGATTGGACTTAGGATGAAATCAATTGTAATAGATATCTCTTCTTTAAAAGGAGGAGACATCTACATTAGAGGGGACGGATAGACTACGGGGAAGGTCTAGCTGAAGGAAAAGAATTGGAATCCTTTTGTAACATGAAATATTGATGGGTGATTAAAATATTGTTATGAAAATTTCTTTCTAGTTCTTGTTCCTGGGGAATCTTATGAGAATGACAGGGCCCACCTTCATCACAAGATTCACCCATTATATTTTTGTGTTAAGTGTGTCTCTTATCCATACCTTGTTAAAAGTTTTGTTTATTGAATATTGTTTATGCATTATTGCTGAACTCTATTTTTCCAATTGTTTGTTGCATTATTTAAGTTCATTCATAGTTAATTCATGAGTGTTTCATTAGCAATTGAGTTTGTAGAGTGAGTTGGCAAGCATGGTAATCGGAAACAGGTGATGAAGATTCCTGCTTTGGGAATAGGGTCTTGTTCTCTGTTACAACATAGCTAGTGCTTTCCTTTGCAGATTTATTCCTTTTCATTAGATTACTCTTTTAATGAAATTAAGCATTCTTTGGTAACTGTATGTTATAGATTGTTTTGTTCTAGCTCAGAGTGGAGCTTCAGTTTGCTTGGAGCAAGGTGTCGTTAGTTTATTTATTACTATAAATTTTATTTCTTTTGAGACTGAGCATACAATGTGTAGTGTCCTTTGAAATAAACACACTTCTCTGGGTTGACAATTTATGTAGCACTTAGTTGTTTGAACTAATAAGCAATTAAAGTGACCAACATTTTGGCACCGGTGTCGTGGAGGGAATTCATAGATCTTAAAAGCATTAATGATTTTATTTTAGATGTGTAGAATGCATGAGAGGATGCAAGAAAACTAATCCTATAACTGGCAAGGGAAAAGGGAGAGGAGGAAGAAAAAATTTTATCGATGAAATTATCTCAAAAGTTGAAACTTCTCAGAGGCTAAGCTCTTGGAAGCCAAAGACTCAGCACTCTCTCCAAACAAACTACGAAGCGAAGGAAGTTGTGGGCCCTGAAAGGGTTGAAGAGAAAGTAGAAAATACTGAGGAACCAACAGAAGACATTGAAGAACCAATAGAGGATATTGAGGGACCAGTAGAAGATGTTGAGGAACCAGTTCAAGACAGTGAGGAACCAACGAAAAGCATTGAAGACCAGGCAAGTGCAACAGGAGAACAACCAATGGAAGGAAACAATGAAGGACTCTTTGGAGGAGGACAGGTAGGAGGAGAGGGAAGAGGTGAGAACTCTCTCTCCACTTTGGAATTTTCTATTGGGGATCTTCCCAGAGGATCAACCCCCATGAAGAATATCCCACTCTCAGCCTTACCTAACTTCCATGGTTTATCTTCTGAAGATCCTAATGAGTTTCTTTTTGAGTTTGATATATTGTGTAGAAGTTATGATTATGTTACTAATGCTCAGAAATTGAAGTTATTTCCAGCAACACTAAAAGGAAATGCACAAATATGGTTTATGAATCTGGGAGGTCATGTAATCACAACATGGGAACAAATGAAGGAGAAGTTCTTGGCCAAATATGAATACTACTGCCAGACAAGAGAAAAAAGGAAGGAATTATTTAAGATCATTCATAAGGACGACGAAAATCTAGAGGACGTTGTGGAAAGACTACAATACAATTTGCAGAGATCCGATCATCCCAATGTAAGTAAATACATTCTTAAGACAATATTATTGAAAGGGGTAAGGGATAATTGTTTAGACATGCTAAATATGCTTGGTAAAGGGGACATATCTAAAGAATCGTATGATGAAATTGTCAACCTCTACAAGAGATGCTCAAGAGGAGCTACAAATAGATCAAAAAGCAGGGATAATACATATTCAAGAGTCCAAAAATCAGCCAGTGGAGGAGCAACAAGAGCTGAAATAGGTAATCTACTTGAGGAATTTAAAACTGAGATGTTAAGTTCTTTTGCTTCACAGATTGATACCTTGCAGGTTAAAAAGAAACAAGTAGAGGTAGAAGCCACTTTGGCCATTTTCTGTCCTAAATGCAGAGAAAAACATCCACTAAGGGAATTCCCATTGGAAAAGGTACCAATTTTCACCATTTGTGAGAAGGACCATGAAACTCAACAATGCCCTTCTTTACCAGGAATAAAAGTAGCATTGCAACCAACTGAGGAGGAAACTGAACCAGTTTATTTGTTGACACAAAGGAGGTAATGGAAACCACGAGGACAAGGTGTGAACTCTAATATGCGATTTAATCATTGGAATAATTATCCTTCTTTTAATCAAGCAAACTACCTGCCCTTCAATCAGATGCAATACCCACCCTTTAATCAAAAGAATTTCCCACCAATGCAACAAATGAACCCCCCCTTTGTAGACCCTGCAATGTGGACTCCTTGGCCTCCACAACAACCTTATTTTAATCAATGGAACCCAAATTGGAGAGCTCCACAAATCTCGTTCCCAAACCAATTTCCCCAGTTTCATCAACCACTCTCCTTATCATGAAGTGCCCCACCAAATAATCAGACAATAAGACCCCAGCTACATGTACAACCAAACCCTAACCCTAATAATAAAACTGTGCAAGTCATTGATATTCAGAACCAACCTATATCTCTTGTTCTCCCTGTGCAGTGTAATGATATCCATTTATGATCTGGGAGAATAGTTGAGCTTATTATTGATGATATTACCTCTTCTGACTCTGACAAAGAAGAGAAAAAAAGAATAATTTACCTAATAAGGGTGTTGAAACAGTCGAGACACCCTCTAATAAAGGTGTTGAAACAATAGAACCACCATTCCCTGAGTGTCTAGCTGTCACTAAGAAACCTGAGTCACCTACTTTTAATCTTCTAGGGGAATTGCAAAATCTTTATGTTAAAATTCCACTTTTACAAGCACTCAGAGATGTACCAATTTATGCCAGAACTGTCAGAGATATTTGCATTGAGAAACCTGATAGGAAAGCTAAAGATCCCCTTACAGTTCATGTGATGGGTGGTCTAGCTACTTTAATGTTGGGAAAAACTCCTCCTATTAAATATGGCGATCCTAGCCATCCTACAGTCACAGTACAGATTGGAAAAACTATTGTTTCACGAGTTCTGGTAGACTTAGGTGCTACTATAAATATTATGACGCTTGAAACTGCACAACTCTTACAGCTGAAGAATGTAATTAGAGAGACACCAACCATCCTGGAGTTAGTTGACTATTCCACAATCAAACCAGAATTAGTTATTTAAGACCTGATCATTTTAGTTGAATCTTGGAATTACCCAGCTGACTTTGTTGTATTACAGACTAAAACAAAGTTGGGGGGACATCCTCTAGTTTTGGGGAGACCCTGGCTGGCTATAGTAGATGCCTTTATCAACTGTAGATCAGGTTCAATGACAATTTCTAATGGATGTGAAATTAAGCATCTTACCCTTTACCCTCATGCCATACTTATGATTAAAAATGATGATTCTATATGGTTGGATTATGATGATAATGCAACTCAACCTATTTTGACTATTGGACAAGCCTTAACTCTTAAAGATACCATGGAGGATGAAGTAATTAGTATTTTTATCTTCGAACCCTCCTCGGTCACTTTTGAAACATATAATCAATTGACTGCAATTTTGGAACCTGACACGCAGGAAAAGCTTAAATCTAAAAATCTACCTCAAACATCAACTGCTATCTCCTATAAAAGCATAACAGTAGAAATTGAACGTGGCAAAACATTGAACATAAACCCTAACTTGACAAATGCTGAAACACAACAGCTAATGAAGTTACTTCGTGAAAATAAGGAAGCATTCGGATGGGACTACACAGATATGAAGGGGATCTCCCCTGAATTATGTACTCATCGTATCTATATTAAGGAAGGATGCCGACCAGTCTGTCAACCCCAGCAGCGAATGAATCCCAATTTGAGGGAAATTGTTAAAGAAGAACTTCAAAAATTTCTTAATGCAGGGTTTATATACCCCATATCTGATATTAAATGGGTTGCTGCATTGGTGATAGTACCTAAGAAAAACGGGAAATGGAGAGTGTGTGTAGATTATAGAGCCTTAAACAAAGCCACTCAAAAAGATCATTTCCCCTTGACATTTATTGATCAGGTGCTAGACAGATTGTTAGGAAAGAGATTCTTTTCCTTTTTAGATGGTTTTAGTGGATATAACCAAATCAAAATTGCACCCCAAGACCAAGACAAAACCAATTTTACTAGTCCTTGGGGAACTCTTGCTTATAGAGTTCTCCCATTTGGACTATGCAATGCTCCAACAACGTTTCAAAGGGTAGTGATAGGAATATTTTTTGATATGCTTAATGACTCTATGGAGATATTTATGGATGACTTTACTCCTTGTGGTGTGACTTTTGAATATGCATTACAAAACCTTGAGAAGGTAGTTAAACGTTGTATACAATCTCACCTTTCCTTCAGTACTGAAAAATTACATATGATGATGAACGATGGAATTGTACCTGGGCACTTCATTTCATTCCTAGGGATTCAGGTAGATCCATCCAAATTACAAGTAATTCAGACCCTTCCTATCCCTAAAACACAAAATGATGTAAGAATTTTTTTTAGGACATGCTGGATATTACAGAAGATTTATCAATTTTTTTTTTTCTAAAATAGCTTCTCCTCTGTTTGTGTTACTTATGAAAAATGTTGAATTTAAGTGGACTAATCTTTGCCAGAAAGAATTTGATGAACTTAAGCATCAATTGTCTACAACTCCTACCCTAAGGGGACCTGATTGGGCACTTCCCTTTTATATATCCTCTGATGCTTCAGACACTGCAATTGGAGCTGCCTTGGGGCAAGAAGAAAATAATCTTGCTTATGATATCTATTTCATTAGTAAGAATATGACCCCTACTGACCTTAATTACACAGTTACCGAAAAGGAATTTTTAGCAGTCATTTATGCTATTAATAAATTCCGACATTACATTACTGGTTACCCTACTTTTGTTCACACTGATCACTCGGCCATTAAGTATTTAATGAACAAACCTGTCACAAATGCTCGAGTTACCGATGGTTATTATTATTACAAGAATTTGATATTACAATTGTAGATCGACCACGTAAAGAAAATGTAGTTGCTAATTTCCTTTCTTGGATACAAATTGTTGATAATGCTCTAGTAGATGATTCCTTTCTTGATGAGTATTTATTTGCAGTATCTGCTCACTCACTTTGGTATGCAAATATTGCAAATTATCTGGTTGCAGGGAAGCTACCATCACACCTATCACATCGGGAGAAAGGAAAGATCATTCAACAAAGTGCTCAGTATAGCTGGATAAGTAGGTGTCTCTTTCATATAGGACTTGATCATGAAATCCGAAGATGCATTAGAGAAGATGAGGTTTATGATATACTGAAGGCTTTTCATGATGGCCCTTGTGGAGGGAATTTTGCTGATAAGAGAACAACACATAAAATTCTTAGAATGGGTTACTATTGGCCATCACTTTTCAAGGATGCAAAGAAATATGTTAGGGACTGTGATAGCTGTCAGAGAATCGGTCAACCTAATCATAGAGATGAAATGTCATTGAATCCCCAGGTAATACTCAAACCATTTGAAAGATGCACAGACAGCCAGGTTGCAGCAGCTTCAGGAGTTGGATGAAAAGAGGATATATGCCATCCACCAAACAACTATGATTCAAAAACAAATAACTAGGTGGCATGATAAAACTATTAAGCATAAGTAGTTCCAAAAAGGTAATTGGGCT
This sequence comes from Pinus taeda, assembly GCA_000404065.3. Classification (NCBI taxonomy): domain Eukaryota; kingdom Viridiplantae; phylum Streptophyta; class Pinopsida; order Pinales; family Pinaceae; genus Pinus; species Pinus taeda. The sequence continues at coordinate 241,970 of APFE030905413.1, forward strand.
TTATTGTATGAATCTCGGTTTGAAAATTTTCAAGGGAAATTACGAACAAGATGGTTGGGACCTTACGAAATAGATACTGTTTTTCCCAATGGAACAATAAGGCTCCTAACAATTTATGATTCAAAAACACCATTATTAGTAAATGGGTACCTGGTTCGTCTTTACCAGCAACCCATTTCTAAAGAGGATTTTAAGGTCTTGCATGGAAAACTCACATTATATCTTTCTGGGGGAGCCTGTTGCCCCTCATTGCATTTAATTTCTACACTATATTCTTTTTAGTATTAGATTAGATTTCTTAACTAATAATACCTGTCAAGGGTTGGCATGCTACAATTGATCATTTTACAGATCTCAGATAAAGGAAGGTTGGTCGAAAAGAACAATCTTACTGCAAGCAGAATTAAGTTCATTTCATGAAGCAGTGTTATCTCACTCCAGTTCACAATTTATTCACCCATTTCGATCATTTTCCCTTTCTATGTCCTCCATTATCTTTCAGCAGCATCTTCCCTATATTCCCATTTACATCAAAAATTTTCTTTATTATCCCCGTTGCTGAAACACCAATTTATATCTATTTTCCCGTTGCTGAAACACCGATTCCCATCGATTTTCCCATTGTTGAAACACCAACCCTTCCCATTTTTCCGTCACTGAAACACCAACTTTCACCCATTTTCCCCTGTGGCTGAAACACCAATTCTTCTCAAATAATGAATATATATTACTTTTCATTGTGAGAAATGTCTATTGCATCACTCTTATAACTTTGTTCTTTCACTGCCTTCTCCTACCATTATGCAAGCCTTTCATACAATTACCCTCATATTTTAAAAACCCCTTTTCCATAACCATTGATGATCTATTAGTAACATATACTATATTTTTTGAGTATCAATCAAAGGTAAACATGAGGTATGTATTTGTATGTGTAAATATTATTAAACTATAGTCAAATGAGAAGATTATGATATTATTACCACGATCTCCATACATTTAAAACTCATGATTCCAATCGTAGTTGGGGGGGAATATCAAAATCATCACGTCATCATTTGACAACACGCCAATCACCGTTGTTTTTGTTTACCCATGATTATGTCTCATCACCCCATCTCTGTCTTATTATTCCATGATCTCATTTGCAAAATTTTCTCTATCTTAGGTGCGGTGACTTGGTTTGTCACTATGCATTTTACTGAAGCTGGTAACTATGGGAGGACCTGCTATTCGACATAAGCCCGACTCGGTAGTCTTATTAGAATTACACCTAGAGGAATACCAGATTTTTCAGCAAGCTGGTTGGCTAGATTATTTTCAGAGGCTTCAGGGATTCGATCCTCAACAAGTCCTCAAATTTTCACATAATCTACACGAAGGCTACTCTAATATTCAAGGAGTTCGAATTCCAGTCTCAGAGGATGGTATAGCACAGGTTTTGGGTTTACCAGCTGATGGCATTCAATGGTTTAGTCGTAAACACATCATTTTGAATGCATAACAAGACTTTCTTCTACCAGGAGAGTAGGTTGAGCCTAAAGGTACGGGTGTCGCACTTCATTCATTACCACTTCCATGCTCGACGGTTGCTGAATTTGTCAAGCACTATCTCACCTGCAAAGGCTACTACTAGGTAGTCTATCAGCATGATTTTGTCTTGTTAAATCATTTGAGACATGGTCGACTATTAAATATGTCGTATTATCTACTTGGGTGTCTAAATAATATGTCACATTACTATATGAATGCCAAAAATCCACTCCTTCCCCTCACCCATCATCGTCTTGTTCAGTTATTGATTCAAAGAGGCTTTGCTCAGCAGAATCCTCCTCCACTTAACAAACCACCCATAGAACCCTAAGAAGCTGCTGAAATTCCTCAAACAACAGTTTAAATTCCCCAAGAAGGCGCTGAAACTCCCAAAGTTTCTCAGGATGCTCCTAAAATTCCTCAACAAACTCCTGGAATCCCTCAGCAAATTGAAAATCCTTTCGAACAGCAACCAAGGAGCATTTCTAACCCCCTAGAGATTCCACCACTTGCATCAGCTAACCCAATTGACCCTCCCACCACATCAATTCCATCCCATGATTTAGCAAAATCATCCAGTCCCACTGTCCATATCCCTAGTGATGATTCTGATGATAACCTTCCCATTGATAAGCTATAAAGAAAAAGTCAAGAAAAGGCTCCTCCCCTACCAAAAATATGAACAAGGGCCTCAACCAAAGAAGTTACCATTCCTGATGACCCTCCTCCTCTAAAGAAAACATCTCATAAAAGAAAAACCACTACTCTTCCTACCTTTTTACCTCGAAGACGAATGAGGACATCTTCTGAAGCAGCAATTGTTACCACCATCCTAAATTCCCCACCTATTGGCCTAAAACCCCATACCCCACCATAGTCCCGAGACCCTGAATCTTTACCTATCTCAACCTCGTGGACTGAAATACAAGATGCTCAGGATTTTGTGACATCATTCCTTTCAGAAGACATATCTATTGCACAAGAACCAACTACTGATTTAGCAGTTGTCACACAAGAACCAGCTGCTGATCCAACAAATTTAGATACCCAAGATGATGTACAACATGTATCTACCCCACAAGAACCAGCTACTAACTCAGCAGTTGCTACACAAGAACCACCTGTTGATGAACATAAAACAAATGACCAAGACGTAGCTGCTCCACAAGAACCATCTACTGATCCAACAGTTGTTACATAAGAACCACCTACTGATGAACAAAACATAGATAACGAGGATATTTCACAAACTGTAGCTGTTACACAAGAACCAGCTACTCAGTCAACAAATGTCACACAAGAACCATCTGTTGATATGCAAAATTTGGATGCTTAGGATGATATAGTTGTTACAGAACCAGCAGATGATTCAGCAGTTGTCACATAAGAACCACCTGCTGAGGCTACAAATAATGAAGCTACTATGGAACAACAACCCTTCCATCCACTAGAATCAGCTACTGAGACTGTGACTGCTACACAAAGCCCAGTCACCTTAGCTTCCCTTCTACAGGAAAACGAGTTTCTAAAATTAGAGCTCAAGGCTTATAAGTAGGAATTAATAATGGCAAGGGAAGCCTATGAAAGAGAGCTTTATTTGTATACTTTAGCTCATGCAGCATCCACAACTGAGAAAAGTGTAGAGAAAGATCGGTATAATGAATACATGTGCAGCCAATGTGGTAATATTTATCATCAAGCCAGTTATAAGATAGTTGAAGTTCCATTGCCTGAAGCCACTCTTGCATCTACTTCTGTTGCAACTAAAAAGGAACACCCTGCTGTTACACAAGAACTAGCAGGGCCTTCAAAGATTTTTGAAAAAGATGTTAAACCACAAATACCTCGGCCTACTCTGATTGTTAAAACTGAAAGTCCTGTACCACGGCCTACAGAGACTGCATTTACTTAGACTGAACCTCGACGTACAAAGACTATCTTCACTTAGACCAGCAGCACTCAAGCACAAATGGATATATGGAAGAAGGAATATGTTATGTCACAGGAAAGGATCTTGCAGGAACACAAATTATCATGGCAAAATCATATATATGAAAATTGGGAAGTTTTGGAATAGTCTCGTGCACAAAACAAAGAAAATAAAAAGTTACAAACTATACTGCTCCTCATGTTTAATTTGGTTCAAAGATTACTAGCCATAGGAAACCATCCTCTAATTACTCTCTATTTCTTGCAGAAGGCTTAACATTCTTCCAAGTAAAGGCGATTAGATATGGGCGACCTCATGAGGTATTTACACCTCAACAGTTTGTCGAAACTTTCAAAGAGGCATCAACCAGTGAACAAAATTTACTCTGTGAACTGTACCTCCATAATGAAGCCATGCCTGAGGATAGGAAGCTCAATCTGAACCCTCTGGTTGGGGATATTCAGATTAGAGCCTTTGTTTCTTTCCTTGCCAATCAGCTCACGTGGAAAAATGCTTTCCATTTCGCAAGACACAATGAAGAAAATCACCTTTTGTGGATTCGATCTGAGCCACAGAATGCTGCCATTTTTGTTGTTGAATATCATCAGTTTTTAAAGGAACCAAGAATGCCTGAGTATATCAGACAGTTACAGGTAGCAGTCTTAAAAGACTTGCAACATCATGTTAATGCCAAAGGAGCTCTTGACTTACAGGCAAATAACCTATTTTGGTACTAGTGCCTTGAGGAGAGGAAGGAATATCATCCCTTTAACCCTCTTAATCTTGAAACAACAACTTCACGGCTACCTAAATATGTCAAATCCATTCAATAGTGTGTTGAAAAATGGTTAGGATATCATTTTCGTTTCCCTATTTTATGGTTGCCAACATAGGAATATAAGGCTTACTTCAGGTTGTCCAAAAAGGAGGAGCTAGCAACATGGCAGAGATTATAGAATGTTCATGGTTTCAGAGACCTGCATGATAGCACCTTCTATACTTACTGTCTAAGTAATTTGCACTGCAAGTCCCAGTACTCGGACTTAGATTCAGAGTAAAATTTGCATGAGGACATGCAACCCTTTCAGTTGGGGGGGATGTTAGGACCTCACATTGTCCCCTTTTGACCATATCTTTTGATATTATGTTATCCTTTTCAACCTATATTTCAATTCCTTGTTATTTCTTTAACCCAATTTTCTAAAGGTATACAATAATTCTTCTCATTTCTATACGTTTAATTTATTTTACATACAATTACATTATCGTCACAATTTATTGATTGAAAACGGATAGTTGTTGAAACATTTATCATTGCAGACTACGTTGCTGAAACAAGCTGGAAAACTGCAGGGCTATTATTACAAGTTATGTTGTTGTAACCGTTAGAACAAGGAGCAAATCTCGTTGCTGAAGAAGCCGTGATTTTCATTCTAGAACCCGATAGCAACAGAAGAAGATCATCGAAGGAAGCTGCTACATTGGCTGTAATGACCACATTCCAAAGTCAGCATTACCATAACCATTGTAACAACATTTTGTTAATAGGGGAAACTGATTTTCCTATTTTGGTATATTAGGTTAAAGATAGGACTTAGGATGAAATCAATTGTAATATATATCTCCTCTTTAAAAAGAGGATACATCTACATTGGAGGGGACGAACAGACTGCGGGGAAGTTCTAGCTGAAGGAAAAGAACTGGAATCCTTTTGTAACATGAAATATTGATGGATGAATAAAATATTGTTCTAAAAATTTCCTTCTAGTTCTTGTTCCTGGGGAATCTTGTGAGAAGGACAAGGCCCACCTTCATCACAAGATTCACCCATTATATTTCTGCAATGTGTTAAGTGTGTCTCTTATCCATACCTTGTTAAAAGTTCTGTTTACTGAATATTGTTTATGAATTATTGTTGAACTCTGTTTTTCCAATTGATTGCTGCATTATTTAAGTTCATTCATAGTTAATTCATGAGTGTTTCATTAGAAATTGTGTTTACAGAGTGAGTTTGAAATCATGGTAACTGGAAACAGGTGCTGAAGATTCCTGCTTTGGGAATAGGGTCATGTTGTCTGTTACAGCCTAGTTAGTGCTTTCCTTTGCAGATTGATTCCTTTTCATTAGATTACTCTTTTAACGAAATTAAGAATTCTTAATAGATTGTTTTGTTGTAACTTAGAGTGGAGCTTCAGTTTGCTTGGAGCAAGGTGTGACTAGTTTATTTATTACTACAACTTTTATTGCTTTTGAGATTGAGCACATACAGTGCATAGTTGCCTTTGAAATAAACAGACTTCCCTGGGTTGACAATTTATGTAGCACTTAGTTGTTTGAATTAATAAGCAATTAAAGTGACCAACACTTATCATATTGTTACAAAATATTTAGATTGTGAAATAAGATATTTTTTTTGGCATGTGGTATTGATAAGCCATAGTATTAGCCCATGCTATTGTAACAAAGCCTATTCACGAGTTCATAATATCAATGACAAATAGGGGGTGAATATCCATGATTAAGAATCATGTCATATTCTTATCAAATATTTTGATTTTGAAATAAGTTATGTTTTTTGGGCATGTTATATTGATAAGCCATGGTATTGTAACAAAATCTATTTCCAACTTAATAATATACATGGTAAAGTGAGAATGAATATGCATGGTTAAGTTACGTATTTAGAGCATGTGGTATTGATAAGCCATAGTATTGGCCCATGGTATTATAGCAAAACCAATTTTTTACAAGTTAATAATATCCACTGTAAAGTAAGGGGTGAATATCCATGGTTAAGAATCTTGTCATATTGTTATAAAATATTTTGGTTGTGAAATAAGTTATGGTTTTTGGGCTTAAGGTATTGATAAGCCATGGTATTGGCTCATGGTATTGTAACAGAACCTATTCACAATTTAATAACAAAATCAAAATATAAAAAATTAAATTTTATTATTTTTATTATTAATTGTGCCAAAATTTAGATTTTTGCACTCATCCCCATACTTTTGACTTTTATTATTATTACTATTTTTATTTAACTAATCCCATATTTAGAATTGTTTACATACTTACATTACACCTACACATCTACTCTATACTCTATAAATATTGTATTTATTGTTTTTTAGGGAGGGAAATTTTAGTTTTTTTGAAAAAATTCAGCCTTAATTTGGTGTAACAAATCCCTCCTAATTCCAATCTTCATTTACTTTCTAAAACAAGTAGTATATTTTCACTTTTCATAGGGCTGAGGGAAAACTAGTAGATATTTTCACTTTTCACATGGCGGGAGGGAAAACGAGATTGAAGAGAGTTGTGAATTAAAATTTCACTTTTCATAAGTCGGAGGGAGGGAAAACTAGTAGCATATTTTCACTTTTCACATGGCGGGAGGGAAAACGAGATTGAGGAGAGTTGTGAATTAAGGTTTTATATATCGAACCCCACCATTAGATCTTCAATCTATCCTAATTCCAATCTTCATTTACTTTCTAAAAAAAGTAGTATATTTTCACTTTTCATAGGGCAGAGGGAAAACTAGTAGACATTTTCACTTTTCACATGGCGGGAAGAAAAAACGAGACTGGAGAGAGTTGTGAATTAAATTTTCACTTTTCATAAGGTGGAGGGAGGGAAAACTAGTAGCATATTTTCACTTTTCATAGGGCAGAGGGAAAACAAAATTGGAGTTGTGAATTAAGGTTTTACAGCAGATTGATATGAACCCCACCGTTAGATATTTAATCCATTAATGGCACCCATGTATGTTTCATTTATAACCTTGCTACATTTACACCACACTTTTAGTCTTCTTCTGCACAGGGAGGAGTACACACACCTCATATTTCTCGTTCAAAATTCACTATTTTTTTCATCCTTGATTTTAAGTTTACTAGTATCATATTTTCACTTTTCACAGGGCGAGAGGGAAAATGAGATTGAAGAGAGTTGTGAATTAAGGTTTTATGAGTAGCATACTAATATGGAATCCCACCATTTGATCTTCAATCTATTAATGGCACCTAGGTATGTTTCATTTCTAACCTTGTTGAATTTCCACCCCACTTTTAGTCTTCTTCCACACAAGGAGGATTGGTGCAAAATTCACTATTTTTTTCATCCTCTCTTTTAAGTTTAAGAGTAGCATATTTTCACTTTTCACAGGGCGGGAGGGAAAACGAGATTGAAGGCTGTTGTGAATTAAGGTTTTACCAGTAGTAGATATATATCAAACCCAACCATTGGATCTTTAATCCATTAATGGCCCCCAGGTATGTTTCATTTCTAACCTCCCTACATTTCGACCCATCGTAGGATCTTCAATTCATTAATGGCTGCCAGGTATGTTTCATTTCTAACCTCACTGCATTTCCACCCCACTTTTAGTCTTCTTCCACACAGGGAGCAGTAAAAACACCTCAGATCCCCCACCATTGGATCTTCAATCCATTAATGGCGCCCATGTATGTTTCATTTCTAACCCCACTGCATTTACACCCCACTTTTAGTATTCTTCCACATAGGGAGGAGTACACACACCTCAGATCTCTGGTTCAAAATTCACTATTTTTTTCATCCTTGCTTTTAAGTTTACGAGTAGCATATTTTCACTTTTCATGGGGTGGAGGGAAAACAATATTGAAGAGAGTTATGAGTTAAGTTTTTACCTCCTCAATACATCAATGGTACCCAGGTATGTTTCATTTCTAACCTCGCTGCATTTCCACCCCACTTTTAGTCTTCTCACCCCACTTTTAGTCTTCTTCCACACAAGGAGGACTGGTTCAAAATTCACTATTTTTTTCATCCTTACTTTGAAGTTTAAGAGTAGCATATTTTCACTTTTCACAGGGAGGGAGGGAAAATGAGGGAACATAGTTATAAGCATATGCGCTTTTCCTTCTTTTATGGTTTGTTTCTATATAGTTGATTTAATGAGGGAACATAGTTATAAGCATATGTGTACATTGTATGCATCTCAAAATTTCTCTTTAGGAAACCCTATTTTTATTCTTTCCAAGAAAAACCCTGTGGGGAATCCTAATGGATGATTCTCCACATTCATGGATGGCATCCTTGGTAAACCCACTGGGATTTACTAGTGCAACTCACACAAGGGATTTCAAATAGGGCAGTTGCTAGCATAGAACTAGCCAAAAACTCAGTAACATTAATGACATTTGGTTGGGCTAACCCCTTGGGCTCAATAAATTATAATCAACTACATTATTTTCCATATTAACATATTGATCCTATTTAACATTTTGTGAGAATAACGATAACAATCCAAGCCTATTCCTATTTTTATTTTTATTTCAATTCCTTCTTTGGTGTGGTGACAACTTTATATGACTATATAGATGTTTATTTTTGTGAGAGTATATGTTGAAAAGTAGATGCTCTCTTACATTCTACCTTGTTTGTTATGTATTGATGGAGTTTAGTTTCATTAGTTGTGACCAATGAACTATGTCAGGCATGTATACAAGGATTCTTGTATCACTATTTATAAACCGAACATTGTCCTTAAACAAGAAAAGTAAATCCTTAATGCTACATGTTTTTATCTCAGGGAACTTCCAATCCTAATAAATGAGGTGAAATTTAAGTGTTTCCAGAATCCAAATCTCAGGTTTTTTGAATTCAGTCATATATGGTCCTCGAAAAGCAAAGTGAAATTTAATTATTTCCAAATCTTACGTTCTGTGAATTCACTAATGGCTTTAGGATTGAAAATTTTGTAAATATTTGTTGGCATTATGTTTCTGGTATGGTTATATGTTACAGATGTTGTACTTGATGGCAACACCCATGGCATGGCTCTCAATATGATGAGAATTAAAAAAAAAAAAAAATTATTTCCATGTGGAGAAAAGCTCACGGAATTTTATGCAGAGAAAAGTTTATTTCATGTGGGAAAACTTACCTTTGGTCCATGGTAGTTAGTCCTTGGAATTTGAACCTATGGAGAAAAGTTTATTTCATGTGGGAAAACTTACCTTTGGTCCATGGTAGTTAGTCCTTGGATTT
>APFE030905413.1:251501-278122 GCA_000404065.3 Pinus taeda
TGCCGCAGGAGACGCCGCAGGGGGCGCCGCAGGAAGACGCCGCAGGAGGCGCCGCAGGAGATGCCACAGGAGGCGCCGTAGGAGACACTGCAGGAGGCACCGCAGGAAGGCGCCGCAGGAGACGCCACAATAGATGCCACAGGAGGCGCCACAGGAAGACGCCATAGGAGGCGCCGCAGGAGGCGCTGCAGGAAGATGCCGCAGGAGGTGCCGCAGGAGACGCCGCAGGGGGCGCCGCAGGAAGACGCCGCAGGAGGCGCCGCAGGAGATGCCACAGGAGGCGCCGTAGGAGACACTGCAGGAGGCACCGCAGGAAGACGCCGCAGGAGGCACCGTAGGAGACATCGCAGGAGGCGCCATAGGAAGACGCCACATGAGGCGCCACAGGAGAAGCCACAGGAGGCGCCGCAAGAAGACACCGCAGGAGGCGCCGCAGGAAGACATCGCAGGAGGCGTCGCAGGAGATGTCGCAGGGGGCACCACAGGAAGACGCCGCAGGGGGTGCCGCAGCAGACGCCGCAGGAGGCGCCGCAGAAGACGCCGCAGGAGGCGCCACAAGAGACGCCGCAGAAGGTGTTCTCGCTTTAGTTTTCTGTTATTTTGGATCTCGTTATCTGGGTGACTTACTAGTACTTGATGATCATTTGATATTTATGGATCCAGTTTGAAAATTTATGAAAAGTGGTCCTTGAAAGAAAAGAAGTAGGGGGTTGTAGCTCCCTTCCAGGAGAGACTAAAAACGAGAGAGATTTGTAGCTCTCTGCAGGTTGCAGCCTGCGTACTGGTAAAGGACTGCACCAGTACAAGACCATTGTAAAAGGAGTTTCTAATTTGAAAGAAGATAGAGATATATTGCAGCAGGTGGTTTTCACCCACATTGGGTTTCCATCTTATATCTGGTGTTCTTTGATGTGACTGTCTATTTTTCTTGTTCATGCTCATTGTTTTATGGTAATGATATGCAAAAATAATTCAAAGTATAAATAAGGAAGAATTGTTAAAAGGACTAGATAATACTGATTCACCCCCCCTCTCAGTATTATTTTCAACACTTTGTTGATGGAGGCATACCCATGCTCAACATATAAGCTAACATTACATAAAATGATCAAGAATACATGTCCATTGATGATAAAGGGTGGACCCATGACTAGATGACTATCTGTATGATCATAGCCATCATACAATGTGATCTTGTATTATTCCTGAAATTGAAGCAGAGATGGATATAACTAGATCTGGGGGCTTCTATCTCATTCACACGACCAACCAGTGTACGAGTTTATCCATGTGAATCAATGACCTGAAGTTGAACGTGGTAGACACCATTTGATACCAACCAATGGTGTAAGTTGTTAACAGACATGAGTGAAACCATTGATGATGTTAATGGATTTCAAGGTACTCTAGTACAATCTGTATGGTGTGAATGAATGAGTTGATGTCGAACACCACACATAATCTTTCGGTCGAAGGATAATGATGAAAACATGTCGCAGAGAGAAAGGAAACTTGACATTGATGTATGCAAGCACCAAGGTACCAAAGGGATGTTTCTAAGTCAACTTCATGGATAATGAGTTGATGTCGTGTTGTGCTTGTCAACAACCCCCCATTTATTAATGCTGGTAGAAAAATATTGCTTTAATAAATGGGGACCCTTTAAAAAATCAATCCTAGCATGTAGGTATTTCTTTTATTTTTAGAATAAATCAAGATATCAAACAAAACCTATAAAACCATTAAAATGCTACTTTTTCATATTTAGCATGAAATGCATCACAAACGATACCTTTCTAACCCACCATGATCTACGATGAAACAATCAAAAAAGCAAATCTATATTTGAAAAACGGTCATAATGTTAGAAAGTCCTTAAAGCTTCTTTAAAAAGCTAAAGTCTCACATCGCAACATCGTTGTTTATAAAAAAATTCTCTTAAGAGGCTACCCCGAAGGATTGCGATTTGTGAAATTGCGATGGTATAATAGCCTTTTTGCATCGCATTTCAGTCATACAACACAAACCTCAACCTATTGTATGTTGATATTTCGAAATGTGATCTCAACCTGGACCCACCTCTTAATCTTTCCACCAACACATGCAGAGGTCCATTATTCGTTAAAAAGAAGCCCGACAAGTGATGATGCTTGTTTCTCACATCTCGCATTTCACACAAACTCAAAAAATGGTAAGTTAAACAAAAACGAATTATGCGATATAACGATCTACGATATTGCTTTGCAAATCACAAAATCGCTATTATCACAGTTTAAAGGCACACCACCCTAGGAGATTGTTTCTTGATTTACGATGTGAATATTTATGGACATTCAAGTTAAAAGATAATTGATAATTAGTGGGAATGTATGAAGAATTAATTGCATTTGTGTGTGAAAGGTCATTTAGCATGATTTGATATCTTCTTACATTATTTCAAATAAAACACCTTTATCACCTTTACTGGTTTTCTTCATCAATTCATTCCTATGTTCGATATCATTTTTATCTGATAAACTGTTGCTCTTGAAACTTTCAGGAAAAAGCTGCAGAACAACACGCCGAAAGCAACGGTGAAGAAAGGGAAAGTTGTCACCTCTGAGAAGTCAGAAATTACTCCTCTGTTCATGGATACTACATGTAATAAGGAAGCAGGGACGTCTACATTGGAGGCTATGTATCAGTTACTGGAGGAAGAACAACCAAGGGTTATTGAGATAATGATTACAGTTGATGGGCGTGATTCCTTTGATGCTTCCATAACTGAGCTTGCATGCTCATTTCTGCACTGAATAGTCGCACGACCAAAAATAATCCCCTATACCAACATGGTTAAGTGGATCATTGACAATACTGATATATTTGACAGAGAATTAAAAACAGGAGGCCAGGAAGTTATAGGATCGTTCACTCCAGATAACCTAAGGCTTATGTACCACCTACCAGAGCCATAGGTTACCTACAACAGGCAATTTGTTGAGAAATTCGTCAAATAAAATGAGGACCCAATGGACTGCACAAAGAATCGGTCAAATAATGATGAGAGAAACAAGAAAGACAAAAACGATATGTACACCACCACATCTGTTTGTTCCCTTTTCTGCTTTGTTGCAGCTATGCTATGTAGAATTTGGCAAACCTGACAGTAACAAATTCTCCTCAGAATGGTTTCCCTTAATAGATGCAGCCGTTAATGCAACAATAATAGATTGGGCACAAATCGTGCTTGATAATTTAGCCAAAGCAATTATAGAGTATAGAAGGAAAAGAAGTATTGCTTCGAGGGTTTACCCTCCATTTTTCATGAGTCCTTATGTAATGGATGCTATTTGTTTTGGTTCTAAATTCCCTCTTATGGGATGGAAGTGGACTATTCAAGATCCACTTCTTATTGAAATCCACCACAAAGACATGTGGGAATCCAATTTTGAACCACATTTTTTCAAGATTTGTCATGGGGTTATGCTTCCTATTCATAAACGAATTTATAACCGAGATGCCCCCAGATTCTCCCAAGAAGCCAAGATAGTCATCCTCCCAGTAGCCCAATGGTTCGGGGAAGAGACATTTAAATATATCAGAGTATTTGGCAGCATCACCTCTCCTCATGTTCTCCCTTTCTATGTCCCAGATAAATTAATGGCTAGAGAAATAGCCTATCAGACATGCAGTCAAGGAGGGACCAACAAAACATTGAAAGAGTCAAAGAAGGCCATTTGGCCTCAATTTCCTGTGTCATGTGGAGTATTTTCATTACATGACCTTAGACATGAGTTTAGGGAAGTAGATAATATGTTGTCTCTACGATTACCTAAGTTCCTCGAAAGACAATACAACCCATTCGGTATTGTCAAGGATTTTACCACTATGGTCAAAATAAAGATATTTAGCAATGAGAAGGACCCATTTGATGATGTTTTCTTACAGAAGAATAAATTCAAAGAAGTGAAACATATGGCACATATACTTTTTGATCAAGATGTTCTTGAAGCGTTTTATAGGTACAGAGAAAAGAGATTATCAAAGGTCCCATTGGACCAATTTTTAATTGAACCATTAAGGGAGCCCACTCCCAGTGTAAGAATAGAGGGTGACTCTAAGGAAAAATATAAAACTAATTCTGGAAAGGAATTCGGAGAGAAATCTGCCAAGGGATCCAAGAAGTCATCAAAAAATAGGAAAAGCAGGAGCAGGGAATCAAACCAAGATACAACCCAGTCCGTAGCAAAGACAGATGAACAAACTTCAAACATCAAGCAGACTGAAACCCATAATCCCTCTATACAACTGATAAATCCTCAGGTAATTAATTTGGAAGAGGAGTGGGATAATTTCAACAAAAAACTCAACACAGAGGAACAAGCACCGGAGACGCAAATGACACATCAGGAAACAACTCCGGAAATTAATAAGAGGGGGAACTGTGAATACTCAAGAAATAGAACACATTCCTGTTACCCCCACCTCTAAGATTGTTTTGAGAATAGAATAAATTCCCCCTCTTGATGTATTTTACAGCCCATAGCACAAGGCTATTGTTAGGGAGACAGAGAAAGAAAACAAAATTGGAATCTACAACTACTACCACTCCAAACAATGAGCCGATGGATGTCCTCTGGAAAGACTCATCCATCGACCCATCGACCAACCTCACCAGGCTCTCACAGTTCATAGGTGCATACACTATGACAACCATTGAAAAAGCAACAGAGGTGCAACTGTTTCTTAAAGAAAAAGAAGTCAAAATTTTGTCACTTGAACAACAGTTACAACAAGCCAAAACCAACCAACAAGCAGAAATACAATTGGCTAAGCTACAACAGGAGTTCCAACAAATGCAAATAGAACATCAAAGCAACTTGGCAGATAAGGAGGCACATATAGAGAGCATAACAGATCTCCATAAGGACGACCCAAAGATTGATCACTTTGTCACCGAAGCACTCGGCCTCAACTCCCAGTTCAAACACTAAAAATAATTGTTGTGCCAAAAAATCTTGCAGTGGAACTCTCAATGTGAAACAAGCGACAAATTAACAAGCCAAGTTGTGGAAATGTGACTTGAATATGATGAAATTCTTAAAAAAGTTTCGGATTTCATAACTTGGCAAAATTCTGAAAATGGGAGAAGAGTCGACATGCCCAAACTGGATGAATCACATAAGGATATCTTATTTGCAAGTTGGGATTCTCATCTCAAAGAGGTAGAACAGGAAACAAAGGATGCGGCAACAGTGACAAACATCACCATTGAAAGCATAAATGAAAATTTGCATAGTGCTAATCTTGTGGCAGAGACCACCCCTGGTTTCCTTTTGAATACAAAACAACTTGAATTACAGTGGAAATAGGCAGCAGAAGAAAAGAGCAGAAGCAATTAGGCAAGTGACCAGGTTAAACTGGGAGGCATATTGGCAATATCTGGTAAAACCGCACAACCAATGGATGACCTTAAGATGCCTAATTGTTTCTACCATGAAAATGGTGCCAACGCTCATCAATGTTGTGTTGACAAGACAAATGAAAGCCGAAGTTGACCAACCTACACTCCTCAATACCATGCTAGATATTTGTGATCTGAAAGATCGAATGTAGGATTAGTCATTATGCACATCTATATTTTTGTTTTATTTTGCTTAAATTGAGGCAGGTTGTTTAAACCTCCTCAACATTTTTTTTAATAATCTATTTTTAGTTTCATAAGTGAGTATTTAAACCCCTCTCATGCATTTAGAGAGAGGTCCAGAAATTTTCACTTTTGTCCCTTTGAGGAAGTTCTAGTGAAATTAATGGAACATGATTTATTTTCTACCTGAATTTGACATCTTTTACTGAAATTGCACTTCTATACTCCTAGATGATGTTGGATGATTTGAAAGTAGATCAATATTGCTAGAGCACCTGAGTAGAACGTATTATAAATGGTACTTTTATCTCTTAATTATTTTTACTTATGCGTCAAGAAATAGATTATCTTCAAGTTATTTATGTATGAAAGTTTGAATTTTTGCTTGCCATTATTGCACTATTATATGATGATGATTTATAGTTTATGATAAATACATGAATGATTTTTATGCAATATATCTCTCATATTGTTTCGGCTAAATTTTTATACGAAACGATCATTGTTAAATAAATTCACTTCTTATCTTAATTGAATGATCTTTATTATCAATTGCTTTCAGACATCATTTTAGATCACATATATCATGTTACTCCGGGAATAGTTACAATTAGATAAATATTTTTTATTAGGACAAACTGCACATGATTATTAGTTAAATTAGATTAGTTTGAGGCTAAGTATTACTCCAAAAATCTCAAAACGTAATCGCATTAGCACAAGCATAAAAATAGATTGGGAAACTAGTCCCATCATCCCCAATCGGAGCCACTATTCCAAATGGAAAAGGAGTTGTCCCAAGGTTCAGACCAGGTGGTTATCCCCTTGTTGAGGCAACAATTTTTGAGCCTTCAACATGTCGACAAGAAGCGACACATTGTAGGAGGGCCTTGCTATATCCCCATCAACTACATGAAACAAGCATCATGATTTGAGATAGAATAATTGTAATGATGTTGATATGGAATTGGATCAGGAAAAATAGACATGGAATGAAGGCTTAAGAGTATTGTAGCATATATTGATTGAATGACTTCTCTTGAACACAATGACGACATTGAAATGAAGTTGGCAACATTGATATAAAACCAAAAGACAAGTATATTAACCAACCCAATAGCCATAGAGATGAAGTGGAAAAGTGTCGCGTTCAAGAGAGAATCATTGCCATTAACAAGTGGAGTATCCTGTTTTCCCAATTTCCCAACCATTATTGGTCAGTCCCTCTTTATTTTTGACAAGCTTGACGAGGATAACACATGATTGAACTGTAAGTCCATCCTTCAAATGAATCCCTCTAACAATATTTAACAAACCCAAAGAAGTAGTTTTTCAGTCCCATTATGATCGACGAGTCCATTGTTGTTTAATGTTTTTACGAGTCCAGTGAAGGTGAAAACTTGACATCTTTTTCATGTTTAGAGAGTTTTAAAAAGAGGTGAAAAAGAAAAATCAAAGGTTTCCTTTTCATATATATTCCCTTGAGTCTGAAAAGGCATAAAATAATACTCAAGAGAACCTCTTAGCTATGTTCGACTAAGGTATTCCTTTTTCGTAAGTAGTCTATCTTAGTTCGGAAAATGGTTAAACTTATACTGAGTAGACGCCTTTTCATTTACTTTAACGAATTTGAAAAGACAAGTGCTCAACAATATTTTCATATTTTGGGAGTTTGAAAAGAGCTAAAAGAGGATTCGTCCTAGAGGAACGAGTGTTATAAAAGGTAACAACTAGTTATGGTCATGATGGAACTGCTCAAACATGCAAAGGTCAAGAGACTGACTAATAAGACCACTCATCATAGAGGTTCCTCAGGGAAGGGTAAAACAATCAAGTGAAAGTGTATGATCGACCAAACAAATGATGACGATGGAATGATAAAACCAAGGCTCATTTGGAAAAAATAGACTGATAAAAATGCCAATCACAAGAATAGGATGAAAATGGTTTCATTTTTACACAATATTGAGACATGGAAAGCTATGCTTGAAATTACCTGAGTATGGTTTCATTTTTATACAAGCTTGAAACATGATAAAAATTATGCTTGAGAGTGGTTTCATTATTACACAAGCTTGAAACAAAGAAAAACTATGCTTGAAATAAGTGTGCACGCCCCCAGCATAATGACTCAATTCAAAGACATTCCCCCCAAGATTCATTTCATTCACCTAAGTAGACTACTGACACTAACAGGTGCATTGAATGAAGGTTAATTTGTGAGATCAAGTGAAAGACTCAATTGGAAATTTACGAGATCTAATCAAAGACTCGAATTGGAAGGGGATATTTGTTTCATTTTTTAACAAGCTTGACACAATAAAATAACTATGCTTAAGGGACCTTGTTTCATTTTATAATGAGCTTGACATAAGAAAAGGAACTGTGATCCAAGAACCTTATTTCATTTTGTAAGGAGCTTGACACAAGAAAAGGAACTTTGATCTGGGGGTCTTGATCATGATTGCCAAGAGGCCATGGCTTCCAAGGGGTTCTCATCAGATGGGAGAACAACGCTCAGGAAGGGATCAAAGGATCCAATGGAAAGATCGAACTCCAATTCCCCCACTAAATGATGCACTACATCACCTACTACATCATCAGTATAGGCGGGCATGGAACAGGTTGCCACATTATTAATATGTGTTGGGGAAGATACCACTTTCTTATAAGGACCATTTAGGGAATTTGATTGATTGGGAGTTAGATTAGGACCAATGAAAAAAATTTGGTCAATGGCGTGATTATTCCTTCATGCAGGAAACACATATCATGAAAAAGTGAAGAGACAAGATCTCCCATGACATAAACATAGTCATGCCCAAGGAGTAGATTAAAATCTGAAGGGCCTTGGACTACCATCATGCCTGAGGAGTAAATTAAAATTCAAAGGGCCTTGGATTACCATCACATTGATATAACTAGTCTTTCCTCCCAAAGTAATAGGTAATTTACAAAGCTTGCTAAGAAGCTAAGGATAAAATACTAATAGACATGCTTTCGTCTATAAATATGTTAGGTACAGTCATATTATAATCTTGTACTATGACTTGGAAGGGCACATAAGAAGGAAGACAATATCCTGCCAGTCGACTCTAATCAAAGGAAGTGACCATACTACTTGGAGGGGGTGTCATGGGAATGGGAAGACTGCCCCCTTGCACTATGGAAATGTGAGAACTTCTCTCTAGTGTCGTGGGAATGGGGGATTCCCCCCTATGCCATGGGAAGGAGAGAACTATCCCACGATCATTGGATCCTAAAGAAATGAGAAGAACTTGAGTGGTATGAAGTTCACTCTCTATGGGAAAGGTACAATCAACTGAATGTGGAATCGAGTAAACCATTTACTATATCAATGTTTGATCAGGAACATAATAACAAGATTCATTTTCAGAGAGAGTGGGATTGACTGGAGACAGAATCTGATCAATCATTTCATCAAGATTTTGATCAATCATTTCATGAACTAGTGGAGGATTATGAGAAATCTTCTGGTAACCAGCTTGAATTCATGGCTGAGAAGTTGTAAGGTTTCCAACACTTTTGAAGCTTCATCCATATAAGGATAAAGGTGAATAGGATGACTCCATTCACATAGCTTATAGGGAAACTTGAATTTACCCTTTTTCCAATGAACATTACTGTCACTTGTGGATAGTTTATCACAAGCATTATCTCGAGAGGTTGATGACAAAGGTTGATGTGAGCTTGTAGACCACTCTTCTAATATCTTGGGAATACCATGACAATCTCTAAGAAGGTGATCACACTTACATACCATGCTAGTGGGTTTAATTTTGCGGGGTTGATTGGAAGGTTTTTCCATACTAGTTGCATTTGTAGAAATGGTTGCTTGGTTTCCCCCATGCTTATTTTTCTTCTTTGTCTTCTTCCTTTTCTTCTTCTTCTTATCCTCTTGGATACTAGAATCAAGAATTTCACCAGGCGAGGAGGGAGAAAGGGATGAAGAAAGAATAGGTGAAGTAGGTAAAGGTTCAAATTTAGGATCAACTTGAGGTTGATGTTGTTAAAGTGGAGGAGAACCTGGTTGAGAAGCAGTTTGGACATTCAGAACCAAAGAGGTCTTAAAGGAGCACCAATATTTCCAAAATAATGAAAAGGACTAGGATTCCCATCAAAGGGGTTTCCTTGACTAGTGGACTCAGGAAATGTTGCCATTAGTCTCAACCTGAGATCTACTAAGGAGCTATTCCACAGTGAGGATGTTGTTTTGTGGTCAATTAATTGATTATATATTAAAGACATAACCAAAAAAAAGAGGGGAATCTAGGAAAAAAGGTTTACCAAGCAACTGTGAATTGCAATATAGCACCTTGGAGAACCAAGGATTTACGTACGGGTAGGCAATCTCCCTGAATGTTTTGTTCGATGTATAATGGTATACAAGGCAATTGACTTGGTTACCTATGGTGAGGATAACAACCTATGGTGCAGTCCCAAAATATACTCAACGATATGTGGAAGTGCAATCTGTGGTAATGTTGTATAATGCATTATCATTCAATGAGAGTGTTCCCATATAATTTTCATGCATGGAGCACCATTAAATATACTTGAAGATACGTGGAGAATAATCTGATACACTTATGTGCACGAAATGAGATATACCCCTTGGATTGTAACACTGCCAAAAATAGATAGCTCCTGTGTTTAATGATATCAGAACACATCTCTAGCCTAGACCTCAAGATGTTTGCATTAATGTTACAAATGCTCCTTAGAGTAATTGAGTGAATTTTAGATTTGATCTTGAATTATATTTTAGTTTCAAGGCTCAAAAACATGATATCACCTTAACACACATATGATGCAACTAATATGAGAAAAATAACTCTTTCATTTTCCTTTTAATAATGAAAGGCCTAACTAAGTAGGGGAAGAAGAAATCAATTAATAATGCAACAAACAAATGATGCAACAATCGATCTCCTCAACTTCATTATTCCAATCAAAAGAAAATTCCTATATGCAATGCATGATGAATAAGATTTTTCTTTTGGCTTCCACTTAATTTTCAGATGAAAACTAAGATATTTTCCTAATCATTGATAAAAGAAACTATTCAAAATGAAGACTAGAACACCAATTCCTTCAATCAATCCAACGATCAAGAAATCAGTTTGCAAATGACCTAATTGAAAAGAACAAAGAAAAATCTAAATAAATTATCATCAAAGGATATAAAAAAAGAAAACCAAGTGAAGACTATTGAGAGACCAAAACACACATAGCAACATAATGAGGACCAACTCCACCAAAGTATATCAGACAGAACATCACAAAAAGGTAAATTGATTTCATCAAACAAGGATCACTATAGCTGCGGAAATGGATATGGTGCACTACAACACACTTTATTTAGACCAAGGGGTGTATTGATCAAGGAATCTCACATTCCGACACAAAAAAATGAAATGGAAACTCAATGATAGGTCTTCCTAGGTCTAATCAGGAGTGAGTGAGACTACGAAGGTCTAAACAAGAGGTAAAACAAACACTAAGGGAAAGGAAAACCACCAAGGGATTGAATTGAATCCAAAGTATGGTTGTCAATTTTTTATATGGAATTTACAAATACGGACAAAAGTGTCTTCCCTAGGTCCAAGGGACTGACCTAGAACAATAGAAAGCAAAGGGGACAATGTCTTCCTTAAAGTAACTGAATGATGGAATGAGGCCTACCTAGAATATGTCGTAAGCTTCACTCCTTCCTCTGCTTGTATGCTCCAATCCTAGCTCTGATTGTTATAATTAGAACATGCACATTTAAACAACACAAGTTAAAGATCTATGAAATCTATGTAGTATAATCCAATCACTTCATTCAATACATCAACATGCTATTGAAGTATATGAAATCATAACATCACATATAGGAAAAAAATATAATATTTTTATTAATATAAATGGAGAGAGTTAGGACCAAAAATGTGAGTTGATCTTGTAGAAGAGCTCCCCAAGTTGACTTGTCCTTTTCTTGCCATAAAGCATGCCTCTGTGTCACCCTAATGCATGGACTAATGACTCTCAAAGCAGCAACATGAGGGTATAATGAATATCCAAAATTCAATCCCTTGCCCATGTATGGTTGTAAACATATAGATGAGGGAGGTAGTTCATGAATTCTTATCCATTTACCAATCTAGGCTTGAGATCCAGTTGAGATGGGAGGATGAGTTCAAGGGATAAGAGGTGAAAACTCCAATCAGATAGGATTTGACAATCTTATCCAAGATAAATGGTTTGAACAACCTCAGGAAGCTTCGGGAAGAGGAAGCTTCAGGATTCCTTTTATTTTTCCTAAATTTCTAGAGCCATCGCACCCCAAGAGTGAGCAACCTACTAGTGATTAGTGTAGGTACAAAGAGGGTTAAACTAGTGGTCAACACTGGTACCTAAAGGGACAGGGTGCATTGGGCCTTAACATCTTGGAAACTCAACATTCAAGTGAAGAAACTCAAGGATGTAGTAGAGTCGTGCTTAGGGATTTGTGTAGGGATGATGACAACATGTTTAAGGATGTGAATTGATCCAGTTTGAAGGCCTATTGACCAGATGTGACAAAATGGCTTATAACAAATGCAAAACCTAGGTATAGTTATATAGAATATTCCATCAAGCTAATCAACTTAATCCATGGTACACTTCCCAACCTAGTCCACTAAATACATGCCATACCCCACACCACATTATACAACATTGTATTTTAACCTTCGTGATAAATATTTTTCATAAAAGAGGAAAAAAATCATTAATATTATGGTAAATCAAAGTTATTATTTGGTATAAAGTTCATGTTGACATCCTCCTCTTTAGTTATACTACACAACACACAAAATTGGCTTTGTGCATACCATGTTTGTCTAATGTCAGAATAATAGATATAGTGTTTGTCTACAACACTTGTGACTAAGAAACATCCTGACCCTTTTTGGTGCTCTATGCCATTTTTCTGAACTCAAAATCTAAGAAATAAATTACAACATGGAATACCCAAACCTTTTGTCATTATGAAGAATCCAAACTCATCTAGGTTGAGAAGAGCCATTTTAAACTTAGGAAATGAGAATTATCTTGATTATTTATATGTAAGGACAATTAGCTATAAAATACCAATGTGATTAAGTTCCACAATCGCAAGAGACAACAAAAAAAACCTAAAACTTACTTTCCTAGTGTCCAAACACCAAATAATGTAGGTTTCAAGCCACTACAATAAAATAAAGAACAAGAACACATATTACCACCAACTCCTAAAGCAAGGTACACAAACCATTTTCTAACAATTGATTTTCATATTGGACAAGCACAATTTGTTTTTGTAAATTGTCTCTGTCGTCGTGGCTAGAAATGGGAACGATAACTTTTCATGAGAAGGAAATTCATTCAGCAATACAACATTGAGATTTAGTGTCATTGTCAATTATATTATACCAATCACATAGAGTGTTGATTAACCCTATGAGAATTTCATGTTTAAGCATTTAGTGAACATGACTTTAAACCATTAAACATAACATGAAATTCATGGGATAACTACTTATCTTAGAGTATCAGTTGAACAATCTAGTTCGAGACTAATCTTCTCCATCAAACCTTAGATTGGCTGCACTGTGGTCCTTCTTGCATCCTAATCACCCCCAAGCCAGATTCCAGAGCGCAAAAAGGGAATTTTCTCAAGGGATTAAACCGATATTTCTACTAAAATCTACTTAGGGACTTTTAGAAGTTTATCACCTCCACTAGCAACTACTATGAGATCAATGACCTTCTCTTACTGGTACAACATAGAAACTTTCCCATTGCTTCCTCTGAGCTACCATATTCAACTCCTTCTCCCATGTTATGCTTCCAACTACATTCAGTTGCAGGATCAAATTCAGACTTTGGCCAAGTGGGTCCAATCATATTACTCATATTCCCCACAAGAGTTGTACTATGATCTCTATCTAATTCTAGTGGTTACATCATTGAATGCTACACGTTGGGTAGCTATCCTCTAGACTTCTCCTCATCACTGGAAACTCCAACAATGTACACTATTTCCACAATGTAACTCATCCATACTTTTTCTGTCACCTTCTATGGTGACATCAACAGAGCCAATGCTTGCTTGGCTCCTCTAAAAAGTGCATACTCAAGCAATCTTCTTTTCACTTCTTCTACTAGCGGGGGGGCAACTAAAATGTATGTGCAGGTATCTTCTTGCACCTTAGATCCCTCGTCCCATTTTATTTCATTGCCTCCCTTCTCTAAATTTCCCTACCCACGTTGCCCTTTTCTTGTTACTCTAATTGTTTGATTCAACTTCCTGGTGGTTATTTTCCAACCTAGCCCAAATTCCCTCAACCAAGCAACATTTCTCCAACTATAATTCTATTTCCATATTTTTTTTGTTTGTGTGTGACTGTCATAATTTTGCAGGCTAATCACCATGGTGCCACTTAATCCTTTGTCCACTAATATTTTTGGAACTTGTTCCATATGCACAAAAGCCAGCCTCCATGGCTATCATCAGAAAAGCAGTATCCCATGAAATTCCCCCCTCCTTAGATCTAGCATCTGTGTCCCTGACTTAGTGTATTATTATTAAATTTTATTTACAATAAATGGGAAATGTAATGGGTGTTGTCATAGAGGGAGGCTCTTGTCATCGCTTGGATGGAAAATGATTTTTTCCCCTTGTTCACACATGATTCTTAGTTCACCATTATTCCCTTCTCTTATTCAAGCCTCTCCCTTTTCTCCCTCTCGTCAGCTAATTCTTGGCTTTGTTTATAGGTCTTCATTATGTGGGTCCTTCCCTATAACTATTTCTCTAAGATATTATTGGTGTGTAGCTTCTCATTGGATGTGCCTTCCATTCCTTCAAACATTGTGTTGTGCCAATGCATGTGCCCTAGATAGGGCTCTAGTGGATGTAGTCCAGGTCATAGGATGAGAGCTGAAATTCGGGCTTAGTCTATTGCATCCTTATTCCACTCCTCCACTCTTCATCATATCCAAGAAGAAATTTGTGACCTTGAAATAAGTCACCCAAGACTGGCAGGTGCAATTGGATCCAAAAATCTAGGAGACAATCATTTTTTCCCAGATATAGGAGATGATTCGTAAACTGTTGTGGATATTCCATTGGATAATTCATCACAACAAATCTAATTAGATTATATTTAAAAACTGAAATTCTTCACTATTTCAATTTTATTTCTTTTTAGATTTATGGATTTGTAGATGTCTGTTAATAGTGTATGCATGTGAATTAAATTTATGCAAAAAAAGAGAGAAGAGTGAAATAAAAGCTCACACACACATTTGATACAAGATATGACTTGGGAAACCCATTCGAGAGAAGAATCCAGCTAGAAGGTGAGGACGTTATGCTCTCTTTCTACTAATAGAAAATGTTTGTGAGTGCAAAGAAGTATGGCTTGTGGCCTACAAGCTACTTCAGTGCACAAATCCTCTTCATGTGATCCATCTCCCATCCCTCTCAGGTATTTTTTCTCAACCATGGAACGAATGCACTCGAAAGAATGGAACCACTTTTCCTCCTAGTGGCCTAGTTATAACATAGCTTGATTTCCTACTAGTGGTTAGGTTTGAATACCTCAACTCTTAACCATAGTTACAATATAAACACTTTTTAACAGCCCTTGGTTGATTTTCTATGTAAATAAAAATAAGACCAAGGTCATGGGACACTTATACCAAGTTGAATGTTGGGTAAAACATAGTTATGAGTATCATTAATGATTAATTAATAGCTATGGAAATTGTCAAAGGCAAAATGGAAATAATTGGAATTTATTTACGAAATAAAGGAAAATAGGAGAAAAGGGAGATGGCAGGTCACATATTTGCATGAGGAGGAAATTGAATGAAAAATGAAGGAAAATGAAGAAAATAGAGGCCTAAATGATAAAAAGGATTTTGAGAATCAGTTCACAACTTATTGTCAGTCTTGTGTTGGAGCTCTCTTCTATTCTCTGATTCTCTCATACTCTTGCACATTTAGAGCATTCTTGGAACATGATTAGAGCACTCTAGTTTTCACTTGGATTAGAGAAAGAATGCAAAAGAAAGAAAGAAAGTGTGATGGAAAAGGTGGATCAACAACTACAACTAGATTTCTTTGCAAGTAACTCGTTGCATGTGTTATTTCCTTGTTGATTTATGGATACATGGTATATGAATATGATTATCTCGTTATGTGTTGTCATTGGCATGGAGGATTGCCTATATTTACAATGGCTTTAGACTTCCTTTGCAATTTCATAGATAGCCATGGTGTTGTGGGTTTTTCCATTTGATTGTTTTCTGATTGGTGCTCATAATTCCTAATGGTTGTGTGTTGGAACAAACACTCTGGAATCCCTAGAAAAACTTGGGTTGAGTTACTAGTTGTGGAGTCTAGGTTGGGAAAAATGCTCTAGACCCCTTAGTGGGTTGAGTTGCTAGTCCCTGGATCTAGGTTGGAAAAACACTCTGGATCTCTAGAAGGTTGTGGGTTGAGTTACTAGTTCCTGAAGCCCTGGAAAAATTTGGCAGAGACTGATCTAGTTGGTGTTAGTGATGTCCGACCGTGAGGTTGAATCATTGGTTGAGGGTTAAGGTGGTTTGGCCTCTAGAAGCCCTGTTTTGGTGTTTTTTGTTTTATTCCATGAGATCCGACATTCATGCTTGGAATATGGAGCAGGGGTGATTGGCTAAAAGATAGATTTAGTTCAACCCAATATATGGTTGGGTGGTACATGGAAGTCCCTAACTTGGTTGGTACATTCATATGTTAATAAGAGTTATTCTTCTATTGTGATTCATGTATATTTGTAGGGATTATGTTGGTGATATTGTGGATGAGTTTCCATGGTCTATGTGTTGGTTATTTTCTATTTATATGTTGTTCATATGATGTGTATCTTCTATAGCTCTTGTCATCAATTATTTAGATATTGATGGGTTTATGAATTTATGGACTAGTAAGTGTTGTTGCAGCTATGTGGAGAGGATATAGGGCCTTCTCAATCATTCTTAGACCTTTATGACTAGATATTCATTCATGACATGTATCTTACATGTTTTCCATGTGTTTGACAAACTACCTAGTTTGTTTTGGTCAGTATAGTTCAAGTTTATGACTCAAGTTTGTATGTCTAGCCATGTTGTTATGTCAATTATGATTCTGTGAAGTTTCAGGAAGTTATGGGTAGTGGTCTACTGGTTGACCCGGAATTGTGGCTCGGGTCTTGGGACCACACCCTATGAACTAGATATTTTGGGTCACAACCACACTTAGGCAATGCTGTGCATCTGGTTGGATGCCCTCAACCACACCCAGGAATTGTCATGCATGCAGTTGGGAGCCTAGGTTAGTAAAAAGAAACCCCAACTCAGGGTTTGGTCAGCTCGGGTGGTCCTTTGGCCCCTAAGTGTTCTGTATCCTTGAGGAATGTTGTGATTTTTTCATTTGATGGTCATTTGTAGGCCCCACTTTCTTAACTAGAGATTGGAGGTCAAGTCATGTCATAGTAATCCTTTATCTCATGTTGACCTTGATAGGCCCATGAAATTAGGTAAATGTGGGAGGGGTGGTTTACAAATTGGTATTAGAGTTTCCAGGTTCAAGTAGTTGGACTAGATGGGAGGAATGTGTTTGTCATGCATGAATGTCAGTTGTATAAGTGTTTTTTATGAATGCATTGTGATATTTAGTGTTGTAGTAGTGTCGTCATGTAGAGGCTGGTGATGTTGATGTTGATATGACTAATATGTTGATTTCATTATATATGCATATGTTGTGCTAATCTAGATTGATTGTGCAGATGATATAGCCTCCCCTGAACTTCATTGAGGTATGTTTGATCATGTTTATATTTGGTTTTATCTAACATGGTATGTTTTCAGGAAGTAAAAGATAAAGATGACAAGCAAAATGGTGGATTATTGTTCATGTGATTCTCCCTACAGATCAAATGAACAACATGGTGATGAGTACTCCCCTGACATAGTAGATACATTGAGAAGTCTAAAGGCAACGATAAGAAGTTTTAAGGTGGATAATGACATGATCATTTCGTCACAGGAAATACTTGTGAGGACCTAGGAAAATAAATTAGAAGTTAATGTAGTTATCGTTTAGAGTCTATCTTATTTGCAGGGACATGGATCGCTTAGGATCAATCATGGGCAGGAGGAAAGGACAAAAGCGGGAATATGGTAGTAGATCTCAATCAAGATAAAGGTTTGATAGGGATGGCACAGTTAGATATGGTAGGTTCTTGGATACCCTTGACAGGGGGGGTAATGACCATGGGTTCTATTCTAGTTTTGGTTTAGAGAGACATCATCGTCATCACCATCACCATGATATAGGAGGAGTGAGAAGCAGTACTTTCCAAAGGATTTCAAGAAAGCAAAGCCTCAGGAATTTGATGGAGAAATGAAGACGTCACAAGATGCAGAAGCTTGGTTGTTGGAATCTTAGGAATGTGGAAGAGGTCAGATCATTCATGGGACTAATGGGTTATTACAGGCATTTCATCAGGAACTTCTCACAAATTTCTTATCCTATTACATATTTGTAGCAAAAAGGAAAGAGGTTTGGATGAATTAAGGAATGTGCATCTAGTTTTTAGTAGTTGAAGTAGTTTCTTACAAATGCTCCAGTTCTAAATATTGTAGATCCAAACAAAGAGTTTGTGGTATGTACAAATGCTTGCAAGAGTGGACTTGGTGGAGTCCTAATGCAAGAAGGACAAGTAGTATTCTACATGTCAAGGAAATTGAATGAACACGAGTAGAACTATGTGACTCATGACCTCGAGTTGGAAACTATCATCCATGCCTTCAAGATGTGGAGACACTATCTTCTTGGGAGGAGGTTCATTTTGATGAGTGATCATAGTGGGTTGAGGTACTTGTTTGACCAACCTAATCTGAATGCCAAGAAAGCTAAGTGGTTGGCTACGCTAAATGAGTTTGACTTTGAGTTCAAGTACATTAAGGGGAAATATAACATGGTTGCAGATGCTCTTAGCAGAAGAGTTTGGGTAAATCACATTGCAACTATGAGTTCATATGGGACAAAATTACAGGAGCAGATCTTGCAGGCAAGACAACAGGATGACAAGTATGAGCAACTTAAGCACAGGTTACAATAGCAGGGTACAAGTGAATAGGATGTTGATTATCATCTCACGGTCGATGGTTTGGTTAGATTTAGGGACATGATATATGTGTCGAACAACAATGAGCTCAAGAATCTTATCTTGAGGGAATTTCATGTTACGTCATATTCAGGTCACCCTAGATATCAGAAAACATTGACAGTGGTTAAGAAGTTCTATCATTGGACAAACTTGAAGAAAGAGGTGGTTGAGTTTGTTGAAAGATGTTGGGATTGTGAACATGTAAAAGTAGAGTGTAAACATTCAGGTGGTTTATTGCAGCCGATTCTAATTCTAGAATGGA
Source organism: Pinus taeda (assembly GCA_000404065.3). Taxonomy (NCBI): domain Eukaryota; kingdom Viridiplantae; phylum Streptophyta; class Pinopsida; order Pinales; family Pinaceae; genus Pinus; species Pinus taeda. The sequence continues at coordinate 270,619 of APFE030905413.1, forward strand.
AATGAGAGGTCATTTCCATGGACTTCATTACAGGTTTTCCGAGGACGTCTAGATAACATGATTCTATTATGGTTATGGTTGACAGGTTGACTAAGGTAACTCACTTCATTCCAGTGAAGTCTACTATTCAACTAGTGAGGTAGCCCAGGTATTAATCAGGTAGATAGTGAGTTTGCATGTAATTCCTAATAAGTTTGAGTCATACAGGGATGCCAAGTTCACTTCCAAGTTTTGGAAAGATTTATAGGTTTGGGGATAGATTTTGTCTCTAGTACAACTTATCATTTGTAGATAGATGTACAAACAGAGAGGGTCAACAAGAATCTTAAGGACATGTTGAGGATGTATTTCATGCATCAACAACGGAAGTGGGAAGAGTATATTCCACTTGTGGAGTTTCATATAACAATGGGTATTAGGAATGTTTGAAGATGAGTCCATTTGAGGCACTTTATAGAAAGAGTTGTAATACTCCCATTAGTTGGACTCGTCTAGTGAATAGGGTATTGATTGGAAAGGACATGTTGGTAGAAATAGAACATGAAATGTAGGTTATCAAGAAGAATCTAAAGGTAGAACATGACAGGAAGAAGATTTGTGAAGATCAACATAAGGTATCTAAGGAGTTTTAGGTTGGGGAACATGTGTACTTACGCATCAAGCCAAAGAAAATATCCTTAAGGATTGGATCATGTGCCAAGGTTGGTACCTCGGTATTATGGGCCTTTATAGATCCTTGAGAGGATTGGACCAGTGACCTACAAACTTGCACTTCATCTGATAGTGAAATTCCATGATGCTTTCCATGTTTCAAATCTTAAAAGATACCTAAAGGATGTTGATCATGTGATTGACTAGTATGTATTGTAGGTAGAACCAGAAGGAGAATTCCATCTGAAATCTCAATGCATTTTGCAGCAAAAGATGCTCCTGCTTCGAAATCGAGCAAGAAAGAAATTTAAAGTGCAATGGAAGCACTTTGGGCCCAATGAAACTACATGGGAGATGGTTGATCATATGCGAGATATGTATCCTTCTTTATTCACTGGTTGAGTGGATGTATTCTGATATATGTTTTGATGTTGTGTTTTGGTTATGTCTATATGTGTGCATGTGCATGTAAATACCACATTGAGCTATGTTATAAAGCTCCAATAAGCGGTATGGTGTTCATGGTATGATGGTCATGGTCTTGGTAGTATGATATGATGTGAATGTTGCATCAAGATGTGTTATAAAGCTCCATGGGCAACATGTTTTTTGTTGGTGTATAAGTGTATTTGAACACCAAGGACATTGTTCCCCCAAGGGATAGGGATTTGTAACAGCCCTTGGTTGATTTTCTATGTAAATAAAAATAATACCAAGTTCATGGGACATGTATTCAGGGTTGAATGTTCGGTAAAACATAGTGATGGGTATCACTGGTGATTAATTAATAGCTATGGAAATTGGCAAAGGTATCGGTGAAGGAAAAGTGGCAATAATTGGCATTTTATTAATGAAATAAAGGATAGGATAAAAGGAAGATGAAATGTCACATATTTGCATGAGGAGGAAATTTAAGGAAAAATGAAGGAAAATGATGAAAATAGAGGCCTCAATAATAAAAAGGCTTATGAGGATTAATTCACAACTTTTTGTTAATATTGTATTGGAGCTCTCTTTTATTCTCTCATTCTTTCATACTCTTGCACATTTAGAGCATTCTTGGAGCATGCTTGGAGCACAATAATTTTCACTTGGATTAGACAAAGAAGGCAAAGGAAAGCAGGAAAGTGCAAGGGAACACGTGGATCAACAACTATATCTGGATTGCTTTGCAAGTAACAGGTTGCATGTGTGATTTCCTTGTTGATTTATGGATGCATGATAAATGAATGTGATTATATGGTTATGTGTTGTCATTGGTATGGGGAATTGCGTGGATTGACAGTGGTTTTAGTTTTTCCTTTCCATTTCCTGGATAACCATGGTGTTGTGGGTTTTTCCATTTGATTGTTTTCTGATTTCTCATAATTCCTTATAGCCGTGGGTTGGAAAAAATGCTTTGGAGGCCCTGAAACTACTTCGGTTGAGTTACTAGGATTGGAGCCTAGGTTGGGGCAAATATTATGGACCCTTGGTGGGTTGAGTTACTAGTCCCTAGAGTTAGGTTAGAAAAATGCTCTAGAGCCCTGAAAGGTTGTGGGTTGAGTTACTCATTCCTGGAGCCTTGGAAGGTTGTGGGTTGTGTTACTAGTTCTCCGAGCCCTATATAACTTGGGTAGAGGCTAATCTGGTTGGTGTTAGTGATGTGTAATGTTCCGAAATAGGAAAAATAGTGATATGCAAAGAAAATAACAAATACAACACTGGGAATTTCAAACATTCAGCAGACACCCATGTAAACTTCATAAATAAGAACCATTTGAGCCATTTTACTAACAAAATGTAGCAAGTACAATAATATGGAGAAATGCACCTAGGCTTTCCTCAATGGCAATATTAAAAGGGCCCAGGTGATAAAACAATAATCTCAAAGCTGGAAATGACTGCTCCTCTAATGTTCTACATTGTCTATAGAACTACACTACTAACTGGAAAGAAACTACAATAAACCATGTCTGTGGTGCTCAGAAAATGCTGAAATTATCATATGGTATCCTTGCAAAAACCCATAAAAACCCAGAAATAGTTTGGCTGAATCTAACCTCCCAAATTCGGCCTCCAATATGCCCTACGGAATCCCCATTAATTCTACACTATTTGTTGTAAAGATATGGCAGAAAAACCGACCTTTGGTGCTTAGAAAATTATGAAACTATATATCTAGGATCCTTGTTGAAAATCCAGGAAAAACCAGAAATGGCTTGGCCAGATTTTGAACTTTCAAAATTGACCTCCAATATGCCCTACACCCTCCAAGTTGCTCCAGAAAACAACCTGCAATAAACTCCAACAAAATCCTCCTCTAATCTCATGAAAATGCAACAATCACTTCTCCAAATATTTCCCTTAACCTCCATGGTAAATGTCAGCCTCAAAGACTGATACTCTACCCTACACGTGAACACCCAGTGCTACCTCTACGCTGACCTAGGAAGTGTGAAAATCACCCTGCGAAGTAGCACACTCCTCCAACTCCAAAACTTCTCTGAAATCAAAATAATCCTCATATGTCTCTTCTCTGAAAAATACTTCACCTAAACTCCTTTGCAAGAGGCCATTAGAAAACTTGTCCTCCTCTTCAATGCGTCCTTCAATAATACGCACCACCTAGAGATGGATGCAATTGTTGGGAATCACACTGAGATCCTCCTCCTAAATAAATGAAATAAAACATTCCTAGGGTGGCAATCGAAGTCCTCGAAGAAAGGGTGAGCTCTTCTCTTGAATAAATCATTTTGTACAACAAGTGACTCGGCTAAGCAACTCGAGCGACCAAAGAGAAACAAATATTACCAAAAAGATGAATGAAATGAGGAGAGTTGCCTTCCTTATATAGATTTCATGGATCACTTTTCCCTCCAATTTTACCTCCATTGTGGGCCCTCACTTAACCACCTCCATGCAAACCAAACTAGGGAGTGTGTATTTCCCTAGTGTGGGTGGCCCCAATGCATAATTAACCACAACAAAATAACTTCTCCTAAGTCTAATCTCCTAATAAAAATCAAATGGGCCCCACTATCTCCAAAATTGGCCCCAAAATGAAATAATTAGTCTTGTTCCAAATCAATTTAGGAAGGGACATGATAGTCCTCCCCTCCCAAATGTTGTATGTCCCCAAGAAACTTCAGTGCCAGATGCTCAAGTATGTGCTCGCCCTTCCAAGTAGCATCCTCATCCGACAAGCGCCTCCAATGCACCAAAAATTGCTTGTTGTCAAGCAATGCCTAAACAAGCGTCCTCTCCGACTGTGGATCCCCACTATCACTCAAAACTTCACTAGGGTCCCAAATATGCCATTGGATCATCCTTGATCATTGTACTATCATATAGTGAAGGAGTCCCTCAATACCAGGATCCCAAGCCAAATTGATCAATGTGGAGCACCCCTTACTCCACTCACTATACTGCAAGATAGGGGTGTTAGGACCCCTCTATTTACTACCAATAAGTAGAGCATCATGACGATGTTAAACTCCGTCCAAATCCTCATGAAGTTTCCTTATCGAATAGTCCACCCCATGCACTCTGATTATGGTCCCTTGAAGAGACAACTCAATCCCCATGTGAATGAAGCCTCTCCTGCATAAGCTCCTCCTAAAATCCTCTTGCTAACCATCCTACCATGCTAATGAAGTCTCCTATGCCATCAACGAATCACAGAAACCCAATGGAAAATATGGACAACCCTCTCTTATAGAGGCCGGCTCACCCCTATGAGTAGCTGAACCGCTAATTAATATGATGTTAGGGCCCCTTGCCCAGCGTAGTAAGAAACTATCATGTTGACCCCGTGACACCATGTTCATCACTAACAGCATGCTCATACCATAACCTCATCTTGCATAACTCTTGACTACAATCTATGTGATGATTGAGGTTAGGCCACACCTGCCAAAGCGCCTTAATAGTGTCAGTGGCTATCGCTCCATGGCTGGCCCTAATCCTGAGAAATAATCCACCTCGCCCTATGGTGTCGGATTTGGTGACTCCCCATGTGTATGCCTATGAATGAATTAGCTTTCCTGTTGTTCTCACCAGGCTCACTGAGGAGTGGAGTATCCTACCAATCCATTGGATCCCTAGATCCCATAACCATACTAAAGGTCCACAACCCCAAATCCTCTCTACCTACTAATGTGTTATGTTTCTAGCTATTGGGACCCCTCTGTGTCCCATCTCTGTATCCTGTAGGTATCCAATAGGTAGACACTGAGCATCAAGAACCTGTGCCACGAATATCTACTTGCTCTTTGTCTACAAAATAACAAAGCGATATCCGTTATCAAAACTCTTGATGATGTGTCCGGGTACTGTCGAAAGCCTAGGCATCATCCTGCCAACAAGGACTACCATCCTTTGCACCTCATGTTCACCTAACACCTCGAGTTGTCCAACTAAAAAAGCACCATGTAACTCCTTGTCGGTCACCTCCCCATGTGTGAGCCTAGGGGTGGAACATACGCTACCTCGACAATCAACCATGCCATCCTAAGCATGTATTCGTCACCTCATGTAGCTAACAAGTGTATACTCTAGAGAGCCTCCTCCCGGCTCATGACACGAGGTGTCTCATCCAACTACCTAGGGTGAGCCTCCCAAGCCTTGTTTTCTAAATGGAGAGTGTCAAGGGGAAACAAACAAACACTCTGCAATTGTAAACAATAATGGAGGAGGATGGGTGATCAAGAGTCTACAGGAATGCTCAAGAGTAATCCTACGGATGACCCCCTCTTTGTCTCGGATCTGCTGATAACCCCCTCGAAACCTTGTCTCCACTAAACATGGTGTCCCCAGAGGCTCAACAATGTCCTCATCGATCCTAGGTGGGCGACATCCAATGGTACACATAGTTCCCCTATCCATAAGTCTCTTGGGAGGCAATGTTCCAAGCGCCCGCTGCACCGCATCATCTGCCACTGCATACCACCCAGTATGGCCACACTCCTTGACATGCCACTGTATGCTGCAACCTATCTTAGTACACCATTGGATACTCCCAGCTATGTCTATACTATCATGTACAATCTTATGTCCCGCCTATGACACTGCACCTGTCACTCCTTGCATGTACTCAATGCGATGTGAGGCACTCCCACTCCATAACACAGTCCAACATACTACGACACACCCCCATGCATCTCCATGCCCATCCGTAGACCACTACTCCACACAAGATGCTCCTACCCATCCCTTGATGTGATGGCCTAAAGCTGTGTCGATATGCGTTGGGCCCCACCCGACTTGTATCATCACCTCCACCATTGCATCACCATGCTCTTGTTGGGTGTGGAGCCTCATTATCTTCTGTATTCAAAGGTATCGCCACATTGAACCCCAGTTCGAAATGGGGTGGCAATGTCGCCCATAAAATATTCATTGAAGGGAGGGTCTAGGGGGGGGTAGCTGCAACCTTTGGGGAGTGCTCCCCTGGTGGTGGGTTTCGGGGGCAGTGCCCCCGAAGCTAAGAATATATGTAAAATTGCCAAGTATAGTAATTTCTAGTCAATCTGGGCCGTTCATTAAGCGAAGATCTGACGATAGAAGTTATGTTTAATTTATGGTTTTTTTTGCCCTAGAAGGCAACTCCTCACTATATATGATGGAACTGTATTGCATCTATGTAGATCTGTATTCTAAGTGAGAAAGAGAGAGGAGATTGAGAGTGAAGAGGGTGTTACAATGACCTGTTGTAGGTTGTATCTCTTCAGTTTGTTGGATAATATAAAAGGAAGGACTAGTTGTTTCTCTGTGGACGTAGCCCAAACTGGGTGAACCACGTATATCTATGTCTCTCTTGTTTTATGAATTTTCTATGTTTATATTTCTGCAATATTTTATGTGTTCCATTGCTCTGTAATATATAATTTTCTAACAATTGGTATCAGAGCCGAAGGTTTATTTGGCAGATAAACTCACAGGAAAGAAGGGTTCCTTGTTTGAGTGGGAGCAATGGCAGAAGATGGTAAGTTTAGGGTTGAGAAATTTAATGTCCAAAACTTCTCGCTGTGGAAGATGCAGATGGAAGATTATCTGTATCAGAAAGATCTGTAACTACCATTGGGCAGAAAAACAAAGATGCCGATGGGTATGACAAATGAGAATGGAACCTTCTCGATAGAAAGGCACTCGAAACAGTACGGTTGTGCCTCGTAACATCGGTCGCGTTCAACATTTCGAAGGAAACAACGATAGAGGGTTCGATTAAGGCATTGGAAAAACTATATGAAAAACCCTCGGCCTCAAACAAGGTATTTCTTATGAAATGGTTATTTAATATGAATATGTCGGAAGGTGGATCTGTTGCAGACCATTTAAATGATTTTAATATTGTTATAAGTGAGTTAAGTTTTGTAGGGGTAAACTTTGATGATGAAGTTAGAGCTCTGTTATTCTTGTGCTTATTGGCAGAAAGTTGGAATGGTTTAGTAATGGCCATTAGTAACTCTGTTTTTGGATCTAGTACTTTAAAGTTTGATGATGTTTTCAGTGTTATCCTTAGTGAGGAAATGCGATGAAAAAGCTCCGGTGAGACATCGGGTAATGCTTTAAGTGCAGAGTCTAGGGGAAAAAATGGAAAGAGGAAAGAGTTCAGGATATTGCAGTAAATCAAGGAAAGGCAAATCCAAGTCCAGATCGGGTATAGTGTGCTGGAAATGTGGAAAGAAAGGACACCTAAAGAAGGATTGTAGATCTCGAAAGAGAAAAGAAGGAGATGCACAACAAGAAAACAATCATGAAGCAAATGTGACAGGTGAGGTGTTACAAGATGCTTTGATTCTTTCTTTCGAAAATATTATTGATTCCTAGGTGGTAGATTCAGGGGCCTCATTCCATGCCACACCTGATAAGA
>APFE030905415.1:0-37303 GCA_000404065.3 Pinus taeda
GCCCCCCCTCTAACCCCCTGGTTCACTACGTAGGTTAGTCGTGGAAAGAATATAACACAACCCAACAGATAGCTCCTTGCAAATATGTCTCTTTTCCGTTGTTTAAGCTCGAACACTTCATTTGTTAAGTTCTTGATGAGGAGAGTGAGGATTTCAATATCATTTGATTCCTTGTCTCTACCCTTTCTTGCCATTTCTTGGGACTTCCTGCTCGCATCTTGGGAGTCCTTTGTTGGTTCATCATCCTTGATGAATCCAATTGCGCGTAGGCCTTTTTCGATAACAAAAACTTCTTCGCAGTTTTCTAAGAGTGTTGGTTTCACAGCACGCTTGACGAATTGTGTAATGCTGGTCGGCAATGTGGACGTGTAGTAATCAACAATGATGGAGTCATGAGGTTTGGTGTCCATTGAAAATTTTTTCAATATGCGTGTAAACCTATGGTTGAAATATTTTACCTTTTCTTTCCCCTCCATCTTTAGGCTACCCAATGTTTTTAGTAACATAGCTGGGGTCTTGTCATCAGAAAAACTTTCAAGGAACATGTGTTTGAATGCACCCCAGTTCTATATGGAGTTTGGTGGAATGTTGTGATACCACACAACTACGCGACCGTCCAAGGTGCATGGGAATAATATGCAAGTGACATCGTCATGCCACACCTCAAGAGTCTGCAGCTATAGATAAAATTTGTCCAAATGATCTTCTGCATTCACCATGTTGTCAGGGTTGAACTTGATGTTCATTTTCTCCGTTTGCTTCGGCATCTTGTGCAGAACAGCCAGGAGAGATAATGGTCCCTGAGTTATCCATTCAAGATTTGGGTTAGCCATCTCTTCATCTTCTTCCTCTTCTTCGAAGTCTGATGGTTCAGGATCTGAGTCTGTTAGTTCATCTCCGCCTCCACCTCCACCTCCTCCACTACCTTCCCCTCCGCCTCCTATACCAGAGTTCGATCCCAGGATCACAAGAGTGCCTTGTTCATCTTCTAGGAAGATTGGGGGTTCCTCTTCATCTTCAATAGCTTCCCCTAGACCTTCAATTGTGGCAAGGATTGCTTCTTCCACTGATGATACAACAACTCCTGCGAGGGTGGCTTTTGGCTTCCTAGATGTGTGTGGAAGATGTTGTATGCTTGGGATTAGTCTGAATGCTTTCGTGAACTGGAAAGTGACGGGAGGAACAGAGCGAATGTGTTGATATGAAATATTGTGTTCAATTCTAGGAGGTGAGGAGTAAGCAACTGCAGAGTCGTGCAAGAGGGAGTGCGAGTTACTACCTTTACCAGATGATTGATGCGTGAGTGTGAGGGGAATTTCAGCCATGTACAATTGGCTTCCCTCCTTCTAGCACCAGAAATGTTGACGGTGCTGGACCCGCCAACATTCAGGGGATCATCCCATTATGAAGTCCCAACTAGACCTCACACCGTTTGGTGTGGGAGTCCAATCAGGTATGATGGCCCAGTTTCCATTGTCTTAAGGATTTGCCTCAACTCTTGCTTGTGAGCACAAGAGAGTGGTCTGCTTCATCTTCCAAAAGTGAGGTTCACATGCCTAGTGATTGTAGGTGTACTTATGTTAATGGTTCTTTCACTATGAGGGGAAGAGAGTGAAGGTGAGTTCCAGGTTGAAAGGGATCAGCCCCAACTCAGCTAGGAACACGCAACACAAAAGGAAATACACAGCTTCCAGTGGAGCAATCCACTCGGATGCAGCAATCACAATGTATAAGGTAAGATAACACATACAACACTCACGGATCAGTCCAAACGAGTGCAACAATTGCTACAGCAAGGTTTATGTGAAAGGTCTGTTTGATGTCCGACAGAACAGTCAACATGGATGGGACATCATTAACAACATATACAACACATTTCCATTAATAGATTATGTATTACAACAAATGAATCAGCTCAAATGTAGAACAAAAGTTAAAGCAACATGCATTAGAAGTGTTAAAGATTAGTCTTACAACAAATACAATACATGTCAAAAAACGTGTTGGCTTGTTAACAGGGTTTTGAATTAAGCGAAAGTTCCAAGACACATCATTACACCATACATCATTAACCTTGTCAGTAGGGTATTGGAGCCACTACTTACTCCTCCAAGAAAATATTATAGGCTCTCTTGTCTATGTGGGAGGAGTTAAGGTGAAAAGTCCTTTCATGTACAAATAAGGGGGGTATTTATAGCCAAGGGTGAAATTGACCCTTGTGGTTGTTGGACTACCCTTATGGCTATTCGACTTCCATGAATTTTCAGCTTACATGACTCTATGTTCAACAAGCAGGTCTCTTCAATTTCCACGTTACATCACATTGATTGACAACAAGCCCATAGTGGAGATGTGGGCAGCATGACTCATGACTTGAATCGACATCACTTGACATGACAACGCTGGTACATTCATGCTACTGTTGGAGTGCATGTCGAGCTATAGTGCCACTGAGTGATGGATGTCTTCATGGTGTATCATAGCTTCACCTCTGCATGGCGAAGTGCACAGAGTCTTCGATGGTCCTTGGTTCACTTGATGAAGCTTTAGCATTGTGTTCCTTACTTTCATGCTAGAAGGCTTGACAGGCTCACTTGTTCGTGAAGGTGCATGTTTGTCACGTTCGTCCACTCCGCATGCTTCATTCGTTCATCTGTTGGTGAACCTGGCCATCTACGTGTGCTCCCTTCGTACATCCCATTCATCATCTTGACATGTTTGTTGGTGTACCTGTACTTGCAATCACTTATGATGAGACGACATCAAATCCAAAACCTCCTAGTCTACCATGATACATGAACATTTAGATGCAGGTGACCGGGAAAGGCAGTAGGGTTGTGATGCAGGATGATGGCTTTGGGCAACTGCTGATGAAAACTGTGAAAGAATCACTGAGGGATGGAGATAAACAATTTGAGTCAATAGTGAAACTCTGCAAGGTCTGGCTCGGTTAGGAGGAGAAATTGCGCAAATTTTGGGAGGGACAGTCTGGGCTATAGGAGTGTAAGGCAGGCATGCTTTGCACATTTTTCGGAATGAACAATTAGCAGGGGATGGACAGCTAGATTTGCACAATTTTCTAGAAGAATGGATCGGGTTTCATGAAGGGTCAGCAGGCAAGGATTTCGAGGTTTTTCTAGGGAACTACCTGAGAGACTGGCATCCAGAATTGTACAATCCTAGAGGGAACTACCAGTTGGCTGCTAGGTCACTGGTAGCCAAAACTACGCAATTCCTAGAGGGAACTGCTAGTTGGCTACTGGGGTTACTGGCTGCCAAAATTTCACAATTTCCAGAGGGAACTGGCAGTTGGGTGCTCATTCACTAGCAACAGAAACTACACAATTCCTGGGGGGAACAAGAAATTTGCTGCTAGGAGCTACTGGCTGGGAAAATTGCAATGAGGTCAGCCTGCTGGTCATCTCTACACAATTTTTGAGCTGAGCTAACTGATGGGCAGTGGAAGACCTACTCATGATTACTGTGCAAATTCTGAGATGAATAGTTAGTCGATTGTCCGGATGACTAACTAGGAAAACTAGGCAATTTTCTGAAGGAGATAGGGATGGGAACTTGGTGTCTATCTGACCTGTCTGCGTAATTTCCTCAGTCATTTCAGCGGGTAAGGTCAATGGCCTTTGCACAATTTTTGAGGGAAGTTAGTCTCAGGGTGACTACCGGTTCCAACTGTCCAAGTAGCTAGCATGAGTGGTGATTGAGTTTCTTACAGGGAGCACATATTGAAAGGAATAGCTTGGTGTTTCTACACTATTCTGGTTGACAGTCAATCGATTTGAAAGCAGGGTGATGGCCCAGCTATCAGTGAGGAGTCTGGTAATCAGAAATTTAGTGAAAATGACTAAGTGTGTGAATAGTCGAAAGATACACACACTCGCATGAATTGACGATGAAATGACTGAACCATCCAGATACACATATTCAACATGACTAATCGACGGTGTAAGCGACAAGTGCGACACTCGTGGTTGATCATTCATGATCGAGATGACGCTTGCACAACAGTGAATCTGACTCCATGTGTGAGTGTGATAGATGCTTTCATGGTGAACACAACAAACACATACGAAGCAAAGACTTTGAGCATAACTAGAACACGGTCGGAAGCATGACTTGGACATCACCGTGCAGAGACTTGGATGCAATGGACAAGCAAGGTGAATGTAAATATTCACATGAGCTCACGGAGTGAACCTGAGTGTGTGAAATCATCAAGTGAAGCACTTCAAGGGAGGCTCTGAAATTGGTGCAGACCAAAATTTTGGAGGGTGGTTGTAGCCGCTACAACATGGTGTTTATGGCTAAGGAAATTGGCAAAGGAAATGACTAAGGCTTTAGAAAGGAAAAATGGCATTTTTGGCACATTTATTTATGAAAATAATGGAAATTAGGAGAAAAATGAGGTGAAAGGTCGTAGGTTGCATGTGAGGAGGAAATTGAAGGAAAATAATGGGAAATGAAGAAAATAGAGGTCTCATTCACAAAAAGGCTTGTGAGGATTAGTTAGAAACCTTTTGTCAGTTCAGTTTTGGAGCTCTCTCATTATTCTCTCCATCTCTCTCACTCTTGGATACTTAGAGTTTTCTTTGAGCACTTTGGTATTGGATCAAGAAAGGCAAAGAAGGCAAGAGGAAGTAAAGATCAAGCAGGGAAAGGTAGGATCAAGCAGCTATAACAGGATTCTTTGTAGTAATCGATTTGAATGTGTATTTTCCTTGCTAGATTTGGCTGCATGGTATTGCATGTGGTTCTTTCCTATTATGGCATGGGTTTTTCCAGGTGTAACAGTGTTTTCAACCTAACCTTTCCATTTTCAGATAGCCATGGTGTGATTGGGTTCTCATGTTTTGGTTGAGGTGGATTTCTAGATGGATTCAAAGCTAAGTGGGCTGGATCTCCGAATGATAGAGCACATGGACTAGTGGTCCCTGAACTAGACTATGGATCACACTAAAGGCACTAGCCTAGTGACCCCTATGCTAGACTATGGGTTGTGGTAAAGCCAAGATTGTGTTTCCTCAATGGGCTTATGAATCCTTGTCTGTGAATGGAAGGATTTACGATATATCCAAGAGGTGGTTTGCTCTCTATTGGTCCTAGTAATGTCGGGTTTGGGATATGTGATAAAGCCTGGAGAGTGGGTCTTTGTTTATGGCCTAGTGATCTGGGTTTGGATTGCGGTAAAGCCTAAGAGACTAAATGACAAGAAGATTCCTCACTATGTAGGTGGTGAAATATGGTGGCATCCATGCTTGTTTGGCCTAATGATTGGGTGGAGATCATGGTGAAGCCTATTATGACATGTTTATTATGTTGGCCTAGTGATCCGGGATGGATTACAATAAAGCCTGGTTTCTATTAATGAGGGTGAGGTGGTTTAGCCTCAAGATGCCCTAGTTGGTTCTTTTGGTTTGAGTCCCACATTCATGCTTGGAATATATCATGGGGGTGAATGGCTGGAGAGAGATTAGGCTCAACCATTCTATGGTCGGGTGGAATGTGGAGGTCCTATCCTGGTTTTGGTTTTTGCATCATTAATGAAATGTTATTTCTTCTTGTATTTCTATGAATATTTTGATCGATTATATGTGGTCTATATGGTTGTACTTTCATGAGTATTTATGTTGTTATTATGTTGGTTATATGTGTGTTTTATGACAGCAGTTATGTATAGCTTTCAACATGTTTTGATTTGTATATTAATGGATAATGTATTTATGGCATAATACATGGTAATGCAACAAATGAATTGAGGGAACAATGGTTCTTAGCAATTCTCAGATAAGTACAAAATCCCTATGTTTAATTATGTTGTTTACACATGTAGATTTATGCTTGTGACATGTTTGATGAAATGCGTGTCATGGCTAGTAGGGATATGATTAACGTGTTGTTTAATTTATTTCTTTTGCATTATTGTTTCCATATTATTTTATTTCTCCAAAGTTGTCATTCCATTATGGGCAGTGACCTGGGCTCTGGGCCTAAAAATGTGGCTCAAATCTCGGGAAGGCTAGCATAACACTAGTAAATTGTGTCTCTGGATGCTCGCTGACAAGTCTATGAGAGCGACTTTGGGTTTCTGGATGTTGTCATGCTTATAACATGAGAGAGATTGAGGCTTAAGATGTCCAGAACATCAGTGGGATCCAAGGATAAGATGTTTGAGTGGCTGACATCTCTCTTGAGGGTTTTTTTGCTGATGTGGATAGGTTGGTTAATGTGTTCCGTCAATTCCACTTCCATAAGGTCACATAGGATGTTGAATCCAATCGTAGTAGCCTCTCTTCACATGTTTACCCTAGTTGGCTGGTTAGTTGGGTAGATGTATGAAAAGGGTGTTACAATAATAAACACTAATATTTTTCCTTTGGTGACCATAAAAAAAGATTTTTTAGGGTTCACAAACATCCAAAAATTCTTGCATTTATCAAAAATTTGTCCTAGGCTTTGCAAGTGATCACCCATCCTTTTGGACTAGACTATCACATCAGCGAAATACATGACCACATATTATTTAATGAATCCTATGAATTTTATATCCATCACATTTTGAAAGGTGGCCAATGTGTTTATAAGTTTGAAAGGGATATTTCAGAATGCATATGTTCCCCACTTAGTCATGAAAGTAGTTTTAAGATGGTCGAGGTGAGACACTAATATTTTATTGTACCTTGAAAATCCATCAAACGTGGATAACATTTTGGAGCTTGCAACATACTGAAGGATTTGATCCATATGAAGGAAAAAATACTTCTTCATGTTATATTTAGGCTCATGAAGTCCACACATAGGAAAATATCATCATTTTTATTCCTAACTAGAACCATATTGGAAAACCACTCATTGTGCCTCATAGGGAAGATGATCCTTGTAGCTAGAAGTTTATTTAATTATTTTTCTACCACTATCTCTACAGAAGCATGCATCTTTCATAAATTTTGTTGAATCAGTTTAGATGCTTTCTTGAGGGCTTTGACATGTTGAATAACCCTTTTATCCAAGGTTTTCAAGTCATCATAGTCTATGTTAGTTCCTTATAATACTATTGTATTCCTCTTATTTTTGTTGTTGTGCCCATCTATCCCCCATGTTGTTATTTTTGTGCCCTTACATTATTACTCTTATGTAGGCTCTGATTATATTGTGACCTCTTATACTCCTATATATACCAAGGAGGTATTATCATTTGTATCATCCAAGAATTGTTCAATTTCCTTCGTACAAATATCTATGAATTTACATTCATCATAAGCTCAATTGGAATCATAGCATTGAGAAAAAGATAAGTGAAGGTTTACAAATTTACTATGGGCTTGGAAACAATTGTAAGTTAGGAGATAATGAGATTTGTTTATTTGGATTTGGTATTAAAAGAATTCTCTCCTTGAGACTCTTGTCACAATTGTTATTTTATATGGATGTGAGGTTTGGTATTATAGCATATCAAAGTCATCGAGGAAGATTGAATAAATTCAAAAGTAGTTTATTATAGCATACAACCTCAAGATTCAATAAAATACTCCCTACCCTATCTCCTGACAAGTGTTCACCTCTTGAAAGCATGGCCATGACTAATTATTTTATGTATAAGGAGAATTTATACAACATGATGGCAAGAGGATTCCTAAAACTACTTCTAACTCTAGCTAAATTCCCCACCTTAGACCAAGTGAGGGTAGCATAAGGATACCCAATCTTCACTAAAAAATTGGGGAATAAGGATGAGATCACCTTGAAGAATTCGAATAATATTAAAAATATTATTACTTCCAAATTTAAGGACAAAATGTAGGGATATAAAGAGTCGGAGGGAAAAAGGAAACTACCATAGTATAAGGAAGTGATGAAACCCAATCTCCAAAACCAAAATTATCTCTTCGTCTTCAGTAGAGTTATGAAGAAAATATGCATTGCTAAGATTAGAACCAATTCTTATGAACTTGATATTGATACTTGACATTTTTCAATTCCCAAAACACCACAGGATGAAAGATTTTATCATGAAATGATATGAGGGTTGATGATGAAAATCATTTTCTCTTATATTTTCCATCTTTTTTTCCCCAAGGAAAAATCGTAACTTTCATTATGTTAAATATTGAAAATTACATACTGTAGATGTTGCATATAGTGCATATGTCAAAATTGGTGGCCTAACAACAGTAGAGATTCTACATAAACCATAAAAGGTGCTATGATACTGGTATACAAAACATAAATGTACATATATAGCTCTATAAACCGACACAAAAATGCGAACTATCTACTATGAGGTATCCATCAAAAGATCTGTGTATCATCAGGGCATAGGTGCTCCCTATGGATGCTGATCCATGAAATGCCTATGATAATACTGGTAAAGATCATGTCCATGGTGTTCCTATATCATCCAACTACCAGGAAGTTGTTGCGTGAATTCCTTGGAAAGGTTGTCAGAAAGATAGTTCTTCTCCCTGTATATGTGTCAACAATAAATATAGTCAAAATGTGATTTAGTAGCATAGATTTATCCCAATAAATTTTTAAGTGTGTGCACATCACATTCATCTTGTAGATTGAACCAATTGATAACAAGTTTGGAATTGCCAAAAATTTCAAGCTGTCAGCATCCCTTATCAAAAGAAAAAACAAGGAGTCTGAGGTTGTTGAATTGAGAATAATTGTGTGTGCCTCTCCCTAAACCCATACTCATTTTGTAAAAAATTTCATCACTAAGATATAATATGGCCCCACCACCACAACCTTGCTGTTGAGCTGAACCATAGAAATAAACCCATGGTATAGATTTATTGATAGTTTCAACAACAATATTCTAGCTTTATTAATGCTTAGTGTCATCATCCGGGATCAAATTATGCAAATCCATAATATGGGAATTGATAATTTCCAATAGGGTTCCTTTTCTTGGAAAATGAGTTTATTTCTGGCAATCCATATAGTCCATCCTACTAGTAAGGGAAGGTTACAAAGCCTTGTAGGGTGGACCTGATTCCACCAGGATTCCCAAGCGTACCAAACAAAGTATCCCACCCATATATATGTAATTTCCATCAATTTATATATAATATTTCATAATTGAGTCACAACCTCAAATCACAAAAATACATTATCAATACATTCTAAAAAACATCTACAAAGAACGCACCAAGTGGGACCTTGGAAGGAGCAGCGTTGAAGGATATCACCTGTAGGCGACTTATTGTGAAACAAACACGACATAAACAACTTGTCTTTGGGAGGGATTTTTAACTTCCATAGTGGAAGCCACCACCAAATAGTATTATGGGTTCATGATTTGCGTATATAAAGGGATATCCTGCTTTTGGAGAGTAATTACCTTAATGAGGTATGGCCTAGACTAATTCATCCTCCCTATCGTGAATCCAAATTTAAGCATCCAAGAGTGCATTGGTATAAGTAGACAATTCCTGATGCCATCTCTAAAGTTCAGTGCGGATTTCCAAGCTTGACCAAATATGGTAGAATTGTTAGAATTTGTCATCTAGTTTAGTGTCCTTATCCCAGATATATCGAGATGGTGAATGAGATCAAGTGGAATAATATGAGCGTTTATGTTGCTAGACCAAGCATCCGTCTCGATGCAAACTTTGGTGCCTACTCAAACTTTCCAAGCCAGTACGGAACGAATGTATTCCATAGAAATCAAAACAAATCACCAAATCGTTGATATAGAAGATCTATTCTAGTTGTGGCTCTTGATCCAATCATCAATACACTGAGGGTGAATGTACTTTTTTATGACCACTTCTGTCTAGAGATTTTTTTTGGAGAGTAACTTCCAACCCACTTTAGTTGCAAGGGCCTTTGCAAAGAAAGCTAGATTCTTCATTCCCCAACCTCCCCATTTCTTTGGTAATGCAATTTGTTCCCATTTTATCCATGAAAATGGTCTATGTTCATTGTCACTTCTCCATAGTAGCTTGCAACATAACTTTTGAGTTCTTGATATAATTCCTTTTGGGATCCAAGCCAATGACATACAATAGATAATAATTTCCTCTAATACTGATTTGATAAGAACAAGTTATCCCACTCGAGATAACCATCGATGATGCCAAATGCTTATTCTTTTTTCAACCTTGATTTATAATCGGCAATTATGTAGTTGTTGGGCTTGAGGCGAAATCCCATAAACTTAAGTTTGTCTTCAAATGGGAGTATTGTGTATGGAAACCTATGAAGATAATAGTCTATTTCAAGCTGAGAACATCCAATAGTGGTCAGTGTAGACCTCTCTTGATTTCTGACAATCCCAGTCGCTTTGCAAAATAAATTAAGTGTGGTATTGAACATAAAAGAGTCTTTATCTTGTCATTCAAGAAGATGAGGATTTCATCCACAAATAAGAGATGTGAGAAAATGATGTTTTATGCAATTATGACACCTTTAAGTCTTCCTTGGTTCTTATCTTTGGTGATTAATCTACTCATACCATCCATTACTAATAGAAAGAGTGATGGTGATAATGGGCATCCCTGCGTGAGTCCACGTTCTGCATGAAGAAATTGGAAGTAAAACCATTGATGAGGATAGTTTATGAAACTGTGGATATACAACACATTATCCAATCTATGAAAGCATGAGGGAATCCCAAATGAGTTAGTAACATCCTCAAATATAGCAAACTGGTTCTGTCAAAAGCCTCCGATAAATCAATTTTGAGTATCATGGCCTTCATATTTTTTGTTTTCATAAAATGCAATCCTTCCTGAGAAATACCTATAGCTTCGTGGCTTTGACAATTTTCTAAAAAGGCGAATTGTTCTTGTGGTATATGCCGCAAAAGGTTAGGCTTGATGCGATTTGCAATGATTTTTGCCATAATATTGTATATACAATTACAAAGGGAGATGGGTTGGAATTCATTGAAGGATTTGGGGTTGTTAGGTTTGGGGATAATGGAAATAAAAGTTGTATTAAATGCATCATACATTTGTTGATTCACCTGATAGTCCTCAATGACCTTAAGAATATCATGTGCAATCATATCAAAGAAAGGTAAGTAGAATTCCACAGGCTATCCATCCAGGCCAAGAATCTTATCTTTCTTAAACCATTTAGGCACAACGTCTAATTCGCCCATAGTCACTAGCCCATCTAATTCCTCATCTACCTCCTCATCTACAAAATGGGGAAAAGGTTCTGCAATGTTTAGTATTTCTGCTAGTGTGGCCTCCTGATGTGCTTTAAATAATTTTCTAAAATGAGAGATTCCCATATTTACAAAACCTCTGAAAGATTGAATAGCTAAACCCTATTCATCTTTCAGTGCCCAGACTGTGTTGACTTCTTTCTGATCCTTGGTGATGTTGGGTTGTGTTATATTCTTTCCATGACAAGCCTACGTAGTTTACAGGGGGGTTAGAGGGGGGCTGGAGCCCCCCCTTCATTGCGCCGACTGCGCAGCGAGGGGTTCATAGGGGGGGTAGAAGCCCTCCCTGTATGAGGGGTTTGAGGGGGGCGGTTAGCCTCCCTCTACGGGGTCTAGGGTAGCACCCCAACGAATTTTTTTTGGACCTTATATTAGGTTGGGCGGACCTACCTATGGTTTCGTGCATGGTTTTCACACATGGTTTTCGACACGATAATTTTAGGTCCATGGTTTTGGACGTGATGGTTTTCAATCCATGGTATTAGATGCTTTGGCATGTATAAATATGTATTGTAACATAGAAAGGAATATAAGGAAAAATCAAGCTGGTAGTCTCATTTTTGGGATCCAGGGGAAAATCTCTATGTATATGTGTTTTATGAGTTTTGCTCTTGCATTGTTTATTTTCTGTGTTTTAGAATTTGTATGCAGGTAATTTATGTATGGGTTTAGAACCTACAGGTGAACTGCTGAACTAATTTTGTATTCTCATCTCCAGATTGTAACTGGATGGCTCTACTCTTAACCCTCCAAGTTTCTTCCCTATCCTTAAAAATACCAAGTCTCTCAGATTCCAAATGAATAATATGATATTTTTCTTCCATCATTGCATATTCATCGCTGGATGGATCTTCTCACCTATGGAGTTCATCCTCAATGTTTCTAAGAGTTTCGTCTTCCCTTGTTTTATTGGCCCTTGCCCTATCTATCATCCTTTTCTTGAGTAGGTTCATGTTTCTGGAAAAAGGTTTGGATACCATGTGGCCTTCATTTAATGGGTTTACCTGCCAAGTTTCTTTTACAATTTGATGGAATTCTTCATCTCTTAACCAATTTGATTTGATTTAAAAGGAGCCTTAATCTTTGGGGATAATCCTAAAATTTCTAAGTAGATTGGCGAGTGATCTGAGATACCTCTTGGACCATCCAATTTGCAGATCATGTCAATTTGTTCATCAGAGATTCTTTGATAAGAAATCGACCGAGCCTTCTAGCTAGCATGGCATCCCCAATTCTCTGATTTCTCTAGGTTGGATGAATTTGTGTGATAGGTATGTTGACTATATTATTTGTCTCCAGGATCTGGACAAAGAAATCTGAGTGGTTGTCTATCTATGCATGATTTCCCCACGATTCGGCATATCCCATAGAGAAATTGAGGTCACCCCCAAGGATTATGTTATCTTCCATTAATAACAAGGAATGCATGATGGATTCCCAAAATTCTACATGATTGTGGTAGGGTCCATAGATATTAATGATTCTGAGATCCATCCCAAATTCTTCTGAGAAAATATCTGCCATTATGACTCCTTCCCTCCTCCATACATTCAAAATCTTCATCAATTTATAATATATACCTATAGCAATGCCTCTTAATCTACCTTGTACATCTAAGGCATGAAAATTCCAACCTGGTCGTAATGCCTCCATAATAGAACAAATATGTGAGCTGCTCCCATGAGTCTCCTGAAGAAAAATCAGATCTTCCTTTTCTAATTCTAACTGTCTTCTAAGGGCTAGTTTCTTGGTAGGGATAGCCAACCCTCTACAATTAAACGATAGCCACTTCATTGAGAAACCGATTCTAGGTTGCTTCTTGCTCTACAAACCCCTTCAAGTGATAATTTCAAACCTTCAACAACATCCATACTGACCTTATGGATGGCTTTCAAGATATAAGATTGTCTTCCATAGGATGATTTGGGTAAATTCAGGTGAGTCGATAAGCCAACGTCCCGATCCATGACAACATATGGTTTAGCCAGAGATCGCAGATTATATCTATGGCTAGTATTTGAATCCAATGAGTTATTGTCCCTAACAATTGTAGTTGCCATCGAAACTACATGGATAGAGGGAGAGGGTATTGGGAAGCAAGAAAATATGGAGATTGAGGCGCATGATATTGAAGTAAAATCATAAAGAGAAAGAGGAATAACAATATTCTATATCAGATGGGATTTAGAATTCCCATTCAAAAAATTAGGAGAAAGAGATGTGAGAGAGGAGACAGTACCTGGAGGGGGGGCGATTGTAGATGCACCCGCTCGAGTAACCGTCAGGGCTAGAGGCTGAGAAACAGAGTACTACTTCCTTCTGTCCATGGTGTGCTATCTAAGAACATGGTCAGAGCTCGATTGAGGCATATGGTGCGTGACATCAGTTCCCATCCTGAGTCTAGCTTTCCCATCCAACAAGTCATCTTCTACCATGAAAAGGGACCCCTTCGTAGTCCAATTTTTGCAGTCTGATGATATTCCGCAATTGAAACTTCATACTCTCCACTAGTCCCTCTCTCGTGTCGAGATGGACCAGAATGCACGCATAATAAATTTTTCTAGACTCTATAAATGATTTATCATAATCGATAAATATCCCCAAATCATTCCCAATACACATAAATACATCCTCTGTCTAGAATTGTAGAGGTAAACATAGAAATCTTACCAATATGGGGCCATCTCCCAGCTGTTCTCACTCAAGATCAAAAAGGGGCATCCATCTCCTCATCATTATAGGCACAATTTCAATGTGCCAATATCTAGTCATGACCCAAGAGGCATGTTCTGGCCTGTGAATTCTCAATGCAAACCATCCCTTCGTCATAGTTACCACTGACAACAGGCTATTCAGAATTTGTCACCAAATTTCTACAATCCATTTCTTCAATCGAGATGATGTATATTCTCTACCACAAACCCTAGCCACCAACACACAATCTACCATTTCCATAACTTCAGCCAGTTTGATGCCTTCTGCAAATACCAGCAGCCTACCTCTTTATCTGACCTTAGCACTTTTGGATTTCTTCCCTTTCTTCTGCTAGTTACCATCATTGGATATGCCACAATCCTGTGTGTGAGAATCTGAAGGTGATCTAACCCTAGATTCCGACTGGTGATCCTCCATTGATATGATGGAGTGCCCTCAAAACAACCTAAAGTTTGCATAGGAAGAGAGACCCTAATGTTCTGATCTGGGATTACCACCCCATGGATTGATACCTGTCCACCTGCTACCACAAATTTAACTCTCGAGGAATTTGGTTCAAGATGCAAAGCCGCAACATCAAGGCATCCTTCTTGGTGGGATGAGTCCCCACCAAAATCAACAAAAGAGGTAGGGTTTATGCAAGACTCTAAAAACTAGAGAGAGGATGGTGACAAAATCGATATATTAGTGAGAGACTGTGAGAATTGCTCCACTGTGAAACAAGAAGACTGAATCCTTAACGAGCACTCACCAGTGAAAAGGGTATTCCCAAAAACTGATGAAGTGGAGCATGCAAAGACCTGATCCAGAAAAACATTAGGTTTGATAACTTGTGAAGCCTGTAAACCATCTGCGTCCGGTGACCCCATGGTGTTATGATGAGGTGGAGACTCAATCCTGATCAACATTGAGTCATAGGGGCTAGTTGAATAATCAACTAGATATTTGTCCATCTTATCAATACAAATCTTGACCTGTAGATGTTGAATGCTTCCTTGATACCTGGTAGACAATAACCCTGTTCCACAAACCTAAATTCGATGCTTGTGAAAGACTCTACCTTCTGGTACAATCACTAAGAGAGGAGCCTGTCTGAAAATCGTCGAGATAGTTGTAGTTTGTTGGAGATGCTTACCCAAAGCCTTGTTCGATACACAGATTCCTTGTCCATCTTATACTCACACTCAATTTAATTTTCCAAATGTCTATCCCACTACTAACCTTCCTTGACCTTTTAAGCCAGCAAAACAATAGTGATTTGGGAGCACTTCTCTCACTTCTTTTTATGCATAGAATTAAAATGTTAATGAATCATATTTAATCTCTTACCTTCTTAATGTGGCATAGACCATATACGTCTTAGTGGTTAATTATCATTATATTGAGAGATTGCACCTACTATTTAGCTTTTTTCCCATTGCATATAAATTAATATTTCAAGCTTACAAAGTCTTTTCAAATTTATGTATATAAACTTTAATTTTACAAAAAGGTTAAAACTTTATATATGTGTTTTATTTTTATTTTGTAATTGAATATTTATGAACATTAAAATTTTAATATTATATTAAATGTGTTCATACAATTATTAACCCAAATTAAATTAATAATTTTGATATTTTTTTTGTCAAGTTATTTATGTTCTTCCAGGCTTGACCTATGGCTTTAGAAACTGTGACTCAGGGGCATTAGCATGGCTTGTCCCCGTAGCACGGATGTGAATGTGAGGCTTGATCTTGGGCCGCCTTGCTAACGACGTCCATCCTCAATGATTGTCTAGTGAGACTTAACTTAATAATTTCAATATTATAATTATTGTAATAATAATTAATTTAATTTTATAAATTCAAAGTAAATAATTATTAATACCAAAAATAAATTTTAATATATTAATATAATAAAATCTATGTACTACCATATAAATACTGATAATAGAATTATAGGAGTGGATGCATCTAATTGCGCCTCTAATTTTTTTTGGAGATAAATTTAAATATGAATTTAGCAATGTCATAATACTTAATATCTAAAATTTTATTGTAATCTCACTTATATTTTATTATTTTGTTAATTTATAATATTTTATTTTTTAATTTGATGTTTTGTGTATGGGTTTGGAGTATGTCTTAAAATTGTTTATGTAAAGAAACAAGTTACCAAGGCAAGACCTAGAGGCATCTCATAGGAGTGAAACCCTGCCACCTTTGAGACCAAGCAAATAATACCACTTGGTGTAATTTTCTTTGAATAACATGATAATTCCAAGTAGTATAGTTTTCCTGAATAACGAGATGACTAATTTACATTAATAAATATCACCAAATAATAACTATCACATCTTTTGTTTCACAACTAAATTATAATAAACTTTAGAAAAATTGATTTTTTTTTAAATATTTAAAAAATGTTTAATAAAAATACTCATATCCATATTCTAAACATTCCTAAAATGTATGTAACATAAATTCAAGCCCTAGAAATAAAATATATACATGTTTATAAACTTTAATAATCATATTAATATATAGAAAAATATAAGAAAATCTTTCACACTAATTTGAATAATAAAAAAATTATACATTAATTCAATATTTCACATCATTCAAGATAAAACTTAATTAAATTTTGTATTTCATCCATCGTTATCTCTTACATAAAATCCCCTATTGAGGTAAAATCGTACATGTGCTAAATATTAAACTAAATTACAGAAAGATTCGTTCGTACTTGACATGAAAGGAATGTCAAAGCTAAAAACTAAAATAATTTAGTGTGATTTAGTGTTCGAGGCTCATGTCGACAAACTTCAATAATCAAATTAATGTACAGAGAAATAATAAATATATGATTAATAAAAAGGTAATGTGAATAATAATAGAAACATTATACAGGAATTCAATATTTCATTTTATTGACACTAACAATTAATTAAATTTTTTATTTTATTTATCGTTATCTTTTAACTAAAAACACCTTTTTTTTAAAGAAAAATCAAAGAAAGATTCTTTCGTACTTGACCTGAAAGTAAATTACAAAAAGATTCTTTCGTACTTGACATGAAGTGCAATATGATCGACTCATCAGCTTGCATTCAATAGGTTGTTGGAAATCCATTTTGTACCAAGTGTCTTAAAAGGAGTTGTTTATAATGCGATTTTTTGGAGATTTCGGTGACGGAATCCGGCAGAAGAAATGAGGTTAAATTTTGATTTTTAGCAGTTAAAATGGTTTTTTAACTGCATATTTGGATTCAGCGCCCTGAAAAACCCCTGGGAGCCATTGATTGTGCAGAAACTAGCTATCAAACTTAGAATTCCAATGAATTGCTGCCAGATTTTGACCGGAAAAATCTGCCAGAAAAACTTTCAAAAAGTCACGTTATAGACTACTGCGTCTTAAAATAAGGTGGCATTTGATAGATTGCAGTTCTTGCCATTTAATACCGTGGCCATTGCCAGACATATCTTAATGAATATTCAAATAGTATTTTCCAGACATTTGAGTGTATTTATGGTTTTTATGTTTTGTATTCAAAAGAATTTGGCACACAGCTGGATTGATTCCATGTCAGGCTTACGGATGAGTCTTGAATACCGATGCCCTTTAATTAATGATAACATAATTATATAGCATCAAAGAGCAACTTTTGGGATGCCTATTTCTATTTTAACTGTTTAAATTTCTTTTACTATTTCAATGTTTAAGGTAGTTGGTTCCAAGCTATTAGTGTGTAATATTAGGTGCAATATAGTTGACATTAAGTTTCTGGTTGAATCTTGGGTGTAGTCAGGATGCGGAATCCCAGTTCGGGATTTTGAGGGTTGACATCATGTTACTATGTACCATGTACCGGGTTGATTCCATTGTATAATGTAGGTAGAGGAAATGACTATCGATTCCATTGTATAATGTAGGTAGAGGAAATGACTATCTTTTATATAATTGGGAGTTAATTTGGGTTACTTTAAGTTCTTGTAGTGTAAATTTCGTTTTAAGAGTGTTGGTGGAGAATTTATTATGGTTAATGGATTAAGGATAAGTGGATTTAGGTGTTTTCAATGTCAAAGGGATTGTTTTCTTTTTTTCTTGGTGTTGTGGCATTCATTGACACTGGATTCCCTATTTCTATGTCTGCATTTTATGTGCGACACAACTCCTTGTTTCCAGGATTTTGTTGTTACCAAGTAAGTTTTTGCAATTAATTTTTTGTGTGGGACACTTAAGGTGTTTGGTTATGCAGGTGACACTTTACAATTTAGAGCATTGCTAGATTTTGCTCACTAAAACCTTGTGAGGTTTTTAGTTCTCTCTGTGATCAAACTTTGGTTTAATGGGTGATTTTATTTCTCAATAGAAGTGTTAAATACATTGCAGGGTCAAGTTTCGATGGTTTGGATGCAATGTTGTAGGAATATACCAGTAGTGACTCACCACAACTAGGTTAGAGGTCGGCCCATATTTGCATTTGTGAAAGTCATGTAAGCAAGGTGTCGATGACAATTCCATATGTTCTGCGTTTAAATTGACTATCGATCCTAATTGCATGTTTTTCTTTAGCGGTTATAGCGAAGATTTCTTGCAATTTACTCTGAAAGTTGCAAAGTGAGGAGTATAGGGATCTTTGCATTTTTAGAAGGCTCGTGAGCAAGGTGGAAACTACGACTCAATATAGTGTTGTTTTATATAGTCGGGGTCGAAGTTCTATTGACATAAACATCTAGCTCCAGAAGAAAATAAATCTGAGCTCAGTCGGGCCATAAACACAAGGGTGTGTTAATTATTAAGTCTCTAAAATTCGCCATGTTGGAAGTTGATACATTTTTCATTTTACGAGACTCATGAACAAGGTCTCGGTGCTGACTCGATATCATGGTCTTTTAAATAGTTGGGGAGTCGAAGTTTTTTTGGCACAAATATCTAGGTGGCGAAGAAAATAAAAACAACCTCTAATGCATGGACATAATGTTTTAAGTTTCTAAAATTTGCAATGTCACAAGTTGAACGATCTTTCCATTTCCACTAGGCCCTTGAGCAATAAATATATGAAAAAATACATAAATAAGCTATATTACATCATTAATTTTGTAGTTCAGAGTTTCATCCTCCCTATGCGAGTTTTCTCATGGCTTTTACATTCAGTCCATTGTCATAGGACACATTGTTGCTATTAATTTATTTTTCTAAGCACTAAATTTATTGGAATAAAAGTTATAGTTTAACTGATAGAAAATTATAGTCTTAGATAATTCCCACCTAGAAAACAAGAACATAAAAGAATTGATGCCAAATGATATTGGAGAACTTTTGAGACCAATGCTACCAGTATTGAGTTTCCAATGGTGGGATTTTCTAATGTACGTTCTTCCTAAATTTTATGCATAGAGGAACATGCTTGAGCCACGGTTGTAAGAGTATGTTTAAAAAAATTCAAATTTAGAATAAGGGCATCCCTCTATATTTCAATTTTTTGGGTTTCTTTGGAGTCTGAGGAAACTCATAGTTGAGGTTGGGTAGTCGACGCGTCTGTGGAGAAGAATCATAAGGAAAAGGTCGACCTCCGACCCATCTTGGAAAAGGTTAAGCTTCAAATGATATTGAAGTTGCGATGGTCGTTTGAGTTAGTTGTTTTCGAATTTTGTAATTTATGAACCATATTAAGATTATTTTTTTCTTTAGGTGACAGATAACGGGTTCATATCTTTTAAACATTTTAATACTAATTTGTTTTAATTTGCATGTATTTTTTGGATTTGTTATCTTAAACTTTTAGATGGAATGAATAATAATCTTTCCGTAAAATTGCTTTAAATAATTTTTCCTTATAAAAATAATTTGTTGAATTTGTTTTTCATTGTTCAAAAAAATATTTTAAATTACATTTATTAAATAATATGATATATGGAAAAACCAAAATAATAAATTATACACACATATGTTTCTTTTGTGGGCCTTTGTAGAAGCAAGTCGGAGGTTGGACTCACTATGAGGTCGGAGGTGGGCATTGTAAACACACATAACTATATGCACATATTCCTTTTGTGGCCCATATTGAAAGCAAGTGAGAGGTCAGCCCCCACTATGAGGTCGGAGGTTGCCATTGTCGTTCAAATGGTCTCTCTAGACACTCCTAACCACTAACACTCCCTGATCAATTTGGCTCCATCTTCAGTACTTCACGCAAGCTGGTGCGAGGTTAGAAAAATTCAACGAAGGTTGGAATATCTATTTCATTTAAATATTATTTTAATCAAAATTATTGTAGTATACATTAATGTTGAGATTAGGTGAGATTAAAGTACTGTGTTGGTAATTTAGTTTTTTTATTCAATATAAATTGAAAATATATTTTATTGCATTTTGTTTACTAGAGTTGAGGTTCACTGCTATTATTATGATTATTATTATTATTATTTATAAACAAGTTAAATGAGGTCTATGATCAGTTTTATCATGAGTTTGTATGTTATAACTTAAATTTTAAATATCTAATGAAATTAGTTGTTATTATACATTCATTTGGTGATATTTGGCAAAGGAAAAAATGTTTATGTCAATTTATGTTTTTTAGGAATATAAATAACGAAGAAAATAGTTTTATAATAATATATATTGTTTATTGTTGACTAATTTAAATCATTAATATTTGAAAAAGAAAAAAGAAAAAAAATCATATTCACATTATTTTTTTCTTTAACATCTTTTTAAACATTTATCTTAAAAGAATAATTTATTCAATTAATTTTTTATTGATAAAAAAAAATTAAAATTAATTTTATTAAATAATATGTTATATGAAAAACAAAATAATATATTATAAAGAGGTCAATTATAGATATATGTTTCTTTTGTGGGCCTTGCGAGAAGAAAGTTAGATGTCGGGTTGTCTATGAGGTCGAAGGTCAACATTGTCTTTCAAATGGTGTTATCACAATCTGTGATCAATTTGGCTCCTTGTAAACATGGGCAACTATATGTACATATTTCTTTGTGGTCCCTACTGAAAGAAAGAAGGAAGTCAAGCCCGACTATTAGGTCGGAAGTCAGCCTTGTTGTTTGAATGGTCTCTCTAGACACTCTCAACTATTGACAATCCCCGACCAAATCGACTCCAACTACAATACTACATGCAAGTTGGTGCAAGCACTAACAAATTGAACAAAGATTCAATATGCGTTATATTTAAATATTATTTTCATCAAAATTATTCACATATAGATTAATGTTGATATTAGGCGAGATAAAGTGTTGTGTTGTTTTACAAGGAAATGAGTAGCAATGGTGAAATTTTCTTGCTTCATGCTTTTTATTGTTTGTGTTGAGATTTCAGAATAATGATGTCATTTATTACCAAATTGTAACTTATTCCATCATCCATGCTTTCTTTATGTTCATACATATTCAACACGTAATATACTTTTTTATTCAAAATAGATTGAAAATATAGTTTCTGGGTTTTGTTTTCTAGAATCGAGGTTATTATTATTATTTATAAACGACTTAAATAAGTTCTATAATCAAGTCTATCATTAGTTGATATGTTATGAATTAAAAGTTAAATGTCTAGTAAAATTAGTTGTTATTATACATTAGATTTTATGTTTGAATTCTTTTTCTCTTTTCCTAAATCAATTTGTTTTAATTGAAAATATTTATTTAAATTACAAGTTTAGACAATGAATTCTAGACATAAGTTTTTTTAGATGCTTATATTAAATAATTATATATATATATATATATATATATTATATATAATTAATCTTGTCAAAAAATATACAACTAACTTAGTTAAAAATGTATATACAATAATTAAATTCTATTATACTTTTTAGCTATTTTATCAATTTATATTTAACTTTTGGTTTATAGTACATTTTATATGGAGATCTTTTTTACTTTCTTTGCTGACCATGTTCTTTTTTTTTGGTCCTAATTATTTTAAATTGTGGCAAGCTACTAAATTGTTAAGTTTTATTGGTTTTACTTAGAATTGTGGATGGTTGCAATGAATTAAAGTTTCAATGAGTGTTTTAATTATTTTGACTAAACTTTATAAAAGTAAGAGGGACTTAATTTAAAGTGATGTAAATGTGAATTTCAATTTTAATTTAAAATTATTCATATATATTGTAAATTATTTTTTTTGCTTAGGCAAGAGCAGATCCTTCTATTCATTATTAAAAAAAGAGATATAATATACAATAAAGACCAAGGCGGTGTGGCCCACCGATATGACCGGCCAACCAAGGCCTATCATCCCACGACGTCATCTCAAACAACGGGTCTAGGGCCCAAAAAACATAACAAACAATCCTCCAAAGACTATGCGATCCTCCTCTACAGATCTAGCGGTCAATAATCATTTCGGGTGGTTAAGAAGCACACCCTTTAACCTTCAATTCGGACACGATGAGCCCAATAAACCATATTTAATAAGCATTTTGGGTCCGTATAGGGTTCTAACCTCCGAGCACTTTTCCTGCCCGAAATCCATCATTTACGCACGATCCTGATGAGGCCGTGTGACTAGCACGAAACTTAACCTCTGCTTCAGACCCGAAGCTGGATTAATATCCTGCCTAAAAATTCTCTGGTTGCTGTTTTCCATGTGAAATGCAAGGGATTGCTGCGATTTCTCCTACCTGCATCCCTTTTAACTGCATCCGTGTCCCAATGAATCAGGGTCGATGTTCTCATCTTTATATAATTAGGGTCCATAAGTGTGTCTTTGGCCCACCTAATCCTGTTTGTATTCTCCGATCTGAGTACCATTAATATATAAAGTTCCAAGAGCAATTTCCCGCCCAAAGTCCAAATGCAGACTTTAGAGGGATACTAAACCTCCTGCTCGTGCTTTTCCATATATTTCTTTTCCCTATGGACCAAAATTTCTTTGTCTCCCATAGTCTTCATCCTACTTATTCTCCTTGCTTTGATAGAGCTCTCTGTCTAAGGTCACTTGTCTCGAACATTCTTCCTTCAAATGTCCTTGGGGAGTCCCTATCTAGTCATATCTTATATTGGTTTTTGAACAGAGAATGCCTTCATTTTCCAAAATATCCACTAACCTATTGGATGTTCTGCGCACATGGATAAAACTAAGGGTTCTCATGTTTTACAGGTGGGATTGAATCCGTTGATAAACTTGCAGTAACCTCAAGTGTCTCGACACTTTGTCTGGTGCTGATCCATTACCAATTTTCTTGACCAAATCAATTATCAATCGGGAATCAGCTTCAATTATGAAGTTTTGTAGATTTGAGTCCCTTAGGATTTCTAGGCAATGTTCCATGGCCATGAGCTCTGCCATATTATTGGTGGCCTTCCCTAAATGACAGTGAAAGATGGTTTTTACGAAACCTCTTTCATCTCTTATGACTCCTCCATACCCAGCCATACCAGGGTTTCCTTTTGAGGCTCCATCTATATTGCATTTCATAAAACCCTGAGGTGGAGGTTGCTAGAATTCCTTATCAGCTGTTATATGACTTACTGTCTTGATTGTACCCTTGGGGGAGAGCCCCTGCAGTCCCAAATTTAGAAGTATCTGCTCATCCTAATCTTGAGGTTGGTTATCAGGGAGATTTTTTAAAAGGGTTCCTATAGTCTCTTTGAGTTGTCTTAGGATCTCAGTCATGATGCTTTGTGGTGGCCCAATCTTTTTCTTGAAGATTCTATTGTTGCATTCTTTCTAGACATCCCAGATTATAAAGCCTGGAACCAAAGCCCACACCTTGTTGATTATTTCATTTGCCAATAAATTTTTCCTCCAATTCTTCAAGGTATTGGTAATGTTGCCTATGTCCCTGTCTGTTTGTCTAAATATTGAAGCCACCCAATTCCATAAGGTGGAGGTGAATGGGCATAGGTTGAGAAGGTATTCCATAGTTTCCTCCTGTAATTCACATAGCTGGCATCTGGATGGTCCAGCTAGACCTCTTTTCCTGAGATTTTCCCAAGTCATAATTTTTTTTATGCTGCACTAACCACATGAACAGTTTAATTTTCATCCAATTTTGGCTCTGCCATAGGTCCTTCCATATCTTATTAGGGTTAGGGAAGTCTAGCTCGAGGGCTATTCTCTTGGCCTCTTTGAGGTTAAAGTTGTCTTCATTATTTTTACCCCATCTTAATCAATCTGAAGATGTTGATATTAAAATCTTTCTTTATTCCAAGATGACTGTAAGAGCTTCTACCCGGGCTTTCAATGGGGAGTCATCACTGTAAACTACGTTCTTCCATTTTCTCCATTTTCCATTATTTCTTTCTTGATCCCAAAAGTCCTTTACTTTGAGTAACCCTTTATCATTAGTTTCATTCTTGAGATTGATAAATTCTTCTTTTAACAGTCTAGGTTCTTATTGCCAATTATCCTCCCAAAACCAAGCGAGTTTTCCATCTTTGATCTCCCAGAAACTGTGTTTCTAAATTATGGCTCTATTTTCCCAAGCTTTGTTCCAAAAGTGAGAGCCTTTGATGAGTCCCGTAATCCTAATGTAATCCCTTTCTTTCCAATTGCTTTCATATTTCAGTGTCCATACTTTGGCCCAAGGGGAAACCAATTCTTTTAGCCATCTCCACCATAGTTTTTCCCCCAAGACTTTGTTTAGGGTTTCAGGGCCATCAATTCCCAAACCTCCATGTATCTTTGGCTTACATATTTTATCCCAGGCTACCAAAGCCCATTTATTTTTCTCTTCCCCTTTGCCCCAAAGAAAATCCCTTTGGATATTTATAATGTGTTGCATTACTCCTTTAGGAGCTGGAAGGACTAAGAGCATGAAGATAGGGATAGTTTGTAGGATAACTTTTGTAAGCACTAACCATCCTACTATATTCAAATACCTGATAGTCCATTTCTTGATTTTGTCTTGAAGTTTATTAGTAACCGGCTCCCAAACTGCCTTGCTTAGGGGTTTGTCTGTTAGAGGTACTCCCAAATATCTGGAGGGTAGCATATCTCTTTGGAAGCCTAAAATTCTTGTGAGGTTTCTCTGAATAGAAATATCAGTATTAAAAAATAAAATATTTTATTTGCTTAGGCTTACCTTTGTCCCTGCAGCCTTAGCAAAGTCGTTCAGGATTTATTTGAAGGCTTGAGCTTCCTTGACTGTGGGTATACCCTGCAGCATGGTGTCATCCACAAATTGTTGATGGGTCAAGGCATCCCCATTTAAAGTGAGTTTGAGACCCTAGATTTTTCCCTCTCCTTTGGCATATTTAATCGCATTTCCTAGCCCTTCCATCATGAGAACAAATATGAAGGGTGAGAGCGGATCTCCTTGTCTGAGTCCTCTCGAGGGCTTAAAGGTCTTTGGTGGTGAACCATTTAGCATGATTGAAAAACTTGGGGTGGTTACAAGGGCCATTGCCCATCTTATCCAGTTATGGTCAAAGCCATATGCTATTGGTACTTCCTTGATGTAAGCCCAACTCAGCTTATCATACGTCTTTTCTCTGTCAAGCTAAATGATCATGCCTACCTGCTTATTACCCTTAAGTGAGTGAACCACCTCGTGAGCCTGAATGATGTTCTTAAGAATTTGCTTGCCTTCCACATATCTAGTTTGCTCCTCAGATACGAGAGTTGGGAGTAGGGGCTTAACTCTGTTCGCAATTACTTTTGAAATAATTTTATACACCACATTGCATAATGCTATGGGTCTAAATCTGTCTAGTGTGATAGCATTCTCTTGATTTGGAATAAGGGCTATAAAAGAGGTGTTTAGCGGCTTTAGAACAATTTTGTTTTTTCTTGAGTCCTCCACCACATTAAGGATATCTTGCTTGACTATTTCCCAGCATGCTTTAAAGAAGTCAACATTGAAACCATCTGGACTTGGAGCTTTCCCATTTTGCATTTCTTTGATGATTTCGCTGATTTCCTCTTCATTCACTGGCCTGTTAAGATTATAATGGTCTTCTCATGTCACTAGTTTAGGAATGTGCTTTGTGAAGTCCTTGATAAATTGAGATCTGTCTTTGTGAGTTTCCTCAGCTATGCCTTCGGAAATGCTGAACCAGAATAGTTTCTATTCTTGGTGTGTAGTGAGCTGTTTTTCGTGAGTATCTTTGATCTTTGAAATCTTATTTTGTGACCTATGATCCATGGTAGATTTGTCAAAAAACCTTGTATTTATTTCTCCTTCTTTTAACCATTGTACCCTCGATTTCTGTTTCCAGAAAATCTCCTCTTGCTTGCATAAGCATTCCCATTCTTGTTGAATATAATCAACTTGTTCCTTACTCTCCTCGGTGAAACCCTCTATAATGAGGGTTTGGTTAATTTTCTATAGTTTCCATTCTGCTGCTTTTTTGGCTTCGAAAATATTACCAAATTCATTCTTATTCCAATCTTTAAGCCTTTGTTTGACGTGTTTCTATCTTTGATGCAGAAGGAACATTTTAGTACCCTGCACTTGCATATCTTCTGTCCACCATATTTCAATATTGCTGATGAAGTCAGGATGGGTAAGCCAAATGTTTTCAAACCTGAAAGGTCTGTTTCTTGGAGTTCCTATAAAGGACGCTTCAAGTTGAATAGGCCAGTGGTTCGAGCCTCCAAAAAGAAGTATCATTGATACCAAGTTATGTCCTGTGAGGATGAGGTCCTCCGCGATAATGAATCTATCAAGTTTAGAGGCCACTTGAGACACTCCTACCCTCTTATTATTCCAAGTAAAGACGCCATTACTTGTCTATGTATCTACAAGCTTCATGTTGCTTATGAAATTCTGAAATGATATAGAATCTCTGCCTAGTTATCTGGTTCCTCTTCTTCTTTTTTCCAATAGAGACCTGATCATATTGAAGTCCCCTCCCATAATCCAGGTGATACACGGATGTCTTCCTCTTAACTCCTCCAATGAGGTTAGAAGTCTGAGTTCATCTTCGGCTTTTGTGGACATAAACATTTGTGAGCAAAGAAACTTCCTTGTCCCCTAAAGGTTGGATGACCACTGATAAATAGTTCCTGGATGCTTTAGCATCTAGGATACCAAGCTTCTGAGGGTTCCAGAGTGTGAGGATCCCTCTTGCTGCTTTGTCTACTTTAACTTCTAGATATTCATATTTGATAAGCCATTTGCTATGTATCTCTCTTATTTTTTCTACTAAACATTTTGTTTCCTAGATGAAAATCATATATGGTTTTTCTTCTTTCATTCTATTGCTAAGATTTCTTTATTTCCTTTTACTTCCTAGACCCATAATATTTCATGTTGTGAACTTCATTAAGAAAGATTTGTAAATGAGTAACTAGTTAGGTCTTTCATCTTATCTAAATCGATCATGAGTTTTCCACATTCTATCAGCAGCTCATTCTATTTTTTTCTACCTCTTTTCCTACCTAGGTTCCTAGGAGCTAGTCCCGATGTTGCCTTCATTATTTTCACCCCTTCATTGTCTTGACTATCATGGTTTCTTTTGACTCCTAAACCTTTTGCCTGAGTTCTCCATAGGAATAGTTGTTGCACTCTATTAAACCCCTCTTGAGGTAGTGAATGCATTCCTTTGGTAGTTCCCTGCTCCAGGAACTCTTCTAGATCCAGATGCTTCCTATCAAGAATATCCTACAGTTCATGATCCTCTATTCCCACCTCGCTCGGGGTCATCTCTTGATCCCTATCAAGTTCCATAGTGTTCGGAAGCTCCTCCTTTTGTTGGTTGTTTCTAGGTAAATCTTCCATGCTCTCTTCCTTTTCCTTCTCTACAGGGCTGTCCTCCGGTGTCTGGTTCGCTTTATCGTGCTCCTCTTCTTCTTCTAATACCTTAAACCTATTCTGACTTAACTGCTTTTCCTTGTTTGTTTTCTTTTGGTACTTTCCCCCTCCTTTACCTCTGCTCCCCACTTCGTTAAAGCTTTCGGTTTCTTTCCCTGAGGTTGCTTTAGTTTTGCTTTCCATTTTGTTTAAGGGGAAGTCTCTGAATAGATGCTCGTGTTCATGGCATTTGCGGCATCTGAAAGGAACATGCTCATAGTCCATTGCTTGCACCCATTCTTCATAAAAAGCTTCTAGAATTATTTCATTCGGTAGAGCTCCAGAGAGGTCCATCTCTACACATATATGGGCAAAGGAGGTATACTTTCCTCACATTGTGGCTTCTGATATTTTTACAAAATGCCCTAGTTTCTTTCCTATTGCTTTTAATGATTCTGGATACCAATAATCGAGAGGTAGGGAATAGAGCCTTACCCAAACCAGGACCGAAGTGAATGTCTCACGCTCCTGGACAAAATTCATCCAAAGGCCGCGTATAGAGGCCTGCAGCAGCATAGAATTAAGGCCCTCCTTCAAACACCCTATCTCTATCCTCTATGTTTGTAAAAACAACAATAAAGAAATCCTTGGATCTAAGGTGTAGATCTATATCCCCCTTAGGTTTCCAATGATTCTTTGTCCATGCATGTAAAGCCTTCTCCGTTGGCCATAACCCCATGAATTTAAAAATGATTGCATAAGTCACCATGTGTTCCCTATGTGCCCGTAGCGCTGGATCACTTAACACCACTAGGGGTGTGATGGTTGCCCTAGGCTTACATGGTCCAGTCGGATTTCTGGTGTCAGCATTATGGTTTTCTCCTTCTATTCACTTCTCTCATCTGACTTCTTCCTGCGTATCGTCCTGCCCCTGTGAGCTTATGTTTCCCTATTTCCCTCCTCCTGAAACCCTGTTTTCAGCCCCCAGTGGTTTCTTGAATCGATTAGAGACTGCCTAACTATAGGAGGGAGTAGAATTCCCCCCCTCTTGCCTCTCCATGGTGCCCAACACTGAACTTCTACTGCAAACCCTAGCTCTGCGTGTTTTCTACCAGTGCCCCAAGAACATAAAAACTTAATATCATATAATATATATATATATATATATATATTATATAATATATATAAGTATATATTATTATATATATATATATTATATATATATATATATTATATTAAATTAACTATTTGGAATATTAAACAAAATTAATTACATTAATAATAATTTCCATAATATATACTATATATATATATATATATATATATTTTCAATAATGTTGTATTCTTTTATTTTTTACATCATGCTAAAATACCTTATTATTTAAATTTGATCTTTATATTATAAGATAAATTAAGTATTAAACTATATATTAAGCTTGTGTTATATTTTGCTTTATTTTAAAATTCTAATGGATATTAAAAATTTCTTATTTCCGCTAGTATTCTAGTATTGTCCTTTATATTGGAATTTAAGGAAAAAAATATGTAAAATCAAACAGAAATTACAATAATTTAAATTAAGTTAATATTTATATATATTTATATATATATATATAATTTATAAATATATAATATATATATGATTTAATGAATATATAGTTAGAAACATTATATTTTTATGTTGATATTCTTGTAATCATACGATTCCTTGATATTCAACTAATTAACCTTATAGAAAAAACTGTAATTGATTTGAGCAATACAAATATAGAGTCATGGATACAAATCACTAATATAAATGATTTTATTTAGGTGTTTTATGTAAATAGATCATGCATTAGTTTACTGCTTTCATAATATTTATAATAGACCTTTGAAATATATATTTTTAGGATTCGATAAAGTGATTTCTATATTAGCTAAGAAATATTTGATTATGCATGTGCTTTTTATTTTATAGATATGGGTTCGTAATGATTAAGATGTTGTGGACATTTGTGCACGTTTCAATTTTCTCTAATTTTAAAGTGTTAAATACTTCTACCTAGATAGCGCAATATCCAAAATTTAACAAATTTTTCAGAAATTTTAAATGAACTTTATTCTTGTCCTTTAATTTGAGGTTAAATTACATGTTATTTATGTCTAGGTGGAAAGCTAAACTTTAATTTTTTTTTTATTTTTTAATTATAGAATAATATTAATGTTTTTATGGAGCAATTATGTGCATTTTTTTTCAAACAAGTGAAAAGCAATAAAAGAAAATGGGAAATAGAAGGAATTAAAGAACCTTACAACCTTTGTTATTTGCAATTGTGTTGTTTAATAACATTTAATGTATAAACAGTTAAAAAAAATATTATAAGGTTTTTCAAATACTTTTAGATACTTAGACTTAAATTTTTTGGTAAATTGATGTTTGGTATGACTTGAAGTACAATGTATAATATGTTTACAGTTAAACATCTTCGACCAATGAATTTAGTTTTTAGAACAATTTGTCCTGGTATTATTTATTGTAGTTGATACTGAAAAGCCTTTAAAGAGTAGTATTATTTAGATTGTTAAACCATTATTTGACTTGATTGTATAGTGGATTCAGGTGATGTGTACTAGTTTGGGTGCAATTTTTATAAAACAGTGCTATGCAATTGTGAATGATTTTGAGTCATGGAATGTGTAGTTGTGCAATTGTTAAAATAATTCCAACAACTTATAGAAGAGGAGGAGACTAATAATCATAAATTGGATTCTACAAACAAAACAGAGAAGAGGAAAAACAATGAGGAATTTTAATGCAATTTTTGTGGTAGGTGGATTAGTTGCAGTTTTAATTGGTGCAAATGTTTGCGTTGTTGCATGCATTATTTTTGTTTGAGTCTAGAGAATAGTGAATGACTACCAAAGGCCAACATGCAACAATTTTTTGTGTGCGATTTAAAAGATAAATTTGTTGATTCAATATGTCTCATGTGAAAAAGAAGTTATGTATGTCTACTTGGAATCTTAAATCAAAGATGAGTGGCTATAGAAGCTTAAAGTCTTGCATTTCTAGACGATTTCGGTGCAATATGTTTTTCTCAAATTGACACATTTACTAAAGTTATGCAATTTAATTTAGTTATAGAACTATGATTAATATTGAGCGATGGTTTTTATTTGCAATTTTTGTAGTCATTTGTGGCTAGAATGATATCTGTTATTTATGGCGTAGTAGATAATTCTTTCAATGGCTAGCAAACAATATGATACAAAGTCACATTGCCAACCTTGATTTGCAATTTAATGTAGTTATAGTACTATGATTACAATTGGGCAATGATTTTTTATTTCACTTTGTTTAGCCATGTGTCCAAAGAATATTATTTGTTACTTATGACATAGTAGGTAATGCTTTCAATGACTAGCAAACAATATGATACAAAATGACATTACCCTCTTTGGTTCATTGTTATTGAACTATATAATTATACTATATATATATATAATACTATATATATACTTACTATATATATATATATATATATATATTATATATTATATTATATATATAATATATATATATAAATAGGGTAGCATTGAATGTAATGTTAGTTTGTTTGACCACAAGTGTTGTATAGCTTTGCAAAAGAATTTGTTGCGCTTCACATCTAAGTCTCATTTTAAGTATGCCAAATTTCTTAATATCAGTGGGTGATCATAATACATTTAACTATATAGGTATGCTATGAAGATAAATTTATAGGGACTAATGTGATTAATCTTCCTATTGTGCATAAATCATAAAGAGGACCAATTCAGATAGCAGGAATTCTTAAAATACATTATATAATACTATATATATATATATATATATAGCAAACAAACTATAATTTTTATGGAAAAAAAGGATAGGTATTTGTCCAAAAAAAATGTGTTGTGTGTTTTATTGATCAAAACACTTATAATGTTTCTTTGGTGTTTCTTGCTACATAGAAATATCAATTACTAGTCTTCACATTTTCACGTTTTCCATTAACTCCATTCATTGTTTTTTTTTCAACCAATTACATCCGGGTTTTAATCCTACATATGCACACACTAGCTATGAGACTTTATCCAATTTCTATGATGTGGATATGTCAAAAAACTATGTTGTTCATGTGTTAACCATAGGTACATTCAATCAATTGGAACTATGTCCATTTGCGCCAAGTTTTAAAAAACAAATACTACATTATTCTAGGAAACTAAATACTTTACATTTTATTTGATAGTATAATGTATTTATAATGCAACAATAGGTTAGTAACTTAGGCATGGTGCAATTTATAGCTTCATAGAAATAAGCATTTGAATATGTTTATTATTTCAATAAACTTTTGAATATGATTATTGTTTTAAGTAGTTTTATTCTTGTTATTTTAAATTAAAATTGTTTATTATAGAAATCTATATTGTAATTTGTTTTTGAAACTAATATTTGGATTCTATTTGATTTATACATTTTGAGAAGAATTTACAATAATTGTCAAAAAAAATTACGAAATTTTGCAAATTAAATATTGTGTTTTGAAATTCGTTAAAATGATAATAATGTTTATGTTGCTATTATTTTAAATTGCATAAATGGCTTTAGTTTTAAATTATGTTTCAATTGAAAAAAATGCAATTTTCAAGGTTCCTTATGGACATTTATTCTACTCCTTTGTCATAGTGTTAGGTGCTCATTTTCGGAGTATTGTCAAACGAAAGCAGGGAAAAAAGACAGTGTAGGCTATATAATATATGAGGTCTAAGAATTTTCTAGTATCATATGTGGTGATTGAACATTCAATGAAATCCATGCTCTTAATAATATAAATCATTGTCACATTTGGACAATTTGTCAGATTGTCCCAATATACTTTATGGAAATGAAAAATAGTTTTGAGTTGAAAGGATCCGAATTACAAGAAATTGATCACAAGTTATATATATTCAATTTACACAGATTAGTGCATTTCTTCTATTATCTTGGTGACTGTTTATTTGACTCATTAGTTGTTTTCTTCACTGTCGCTATAGTTCAACTGAATTATGACATGAAATTGTAAACCACTTTCGACATTGCTTATCGCATGGACATGATGTTTCTTTGCATTCATTGAATACAAAATTGACTCCTAAATACATTTAGTACCTTCATCATGTGATTAAATTAATCAAAATGTGATTAAAAAATGGATAAAATCTCAAGATTTTATCAAGAAATTACAGATTTGAATGAAAGAATTGACTCATTGGTAGAAGACAAATCAATTAGAAACAATTTTATGTCTATTCTTGACTGGGAAAACGAATTTCAATCTAGTGGAATTCCAAGAGTTTCTAAGATAGATAAAAGATTGATGCTTTCTTCCTTAAGTTGCAGTGCGAAAGAGGAAAAAGAAATCAGAGCATGCATATAAATGGCATACGAGCAGAGTTTATCAATTTGGGAAAAAGGAAATAACTTTATAGAACAATTTGACCTATTAGGTGTTAATTCATTAAAGGAAGTAGTTCCAGGAGAATTAAAAGAGCCCACAGAAGATCTTGTTGCCAAGGACCAACCAGAAATATAAAAAAAAATTACAGTTTGGAGACAACAAAGTTTCCCAAAATTTCTGCAACTGCCTTTTGAACAAATCAAACTTATTGCCAAGTTTGAGCTTAAATATCAGAAGAAGAAGAAAATGATATAAGGGTTAATTTCCAACTGCTAGACCAACGTCAATCAGTGTCGTTCCATTTATTCCTCTACACTGCATGAGATATATTCACATTGGGAAACTTATATCCAAGTACATGCACCTCACCTACTACTTAGTATCAATTATGAAGACTCTGAAGATGAGGAGAAGATGCATGCCTGCCTTCCAAATATCAAGTGAACATAGAAATTTTTAGAATTCAGTATTTACTTTCAGAAAGTCTGTTGATTTTCATGTTCCAAGGGCTATTTTATTTTATTATATTTTTGTATTTATATACCTTTAAGCATTGGTGCAAAGGGTCCATAACTAGTGAAGGCTACAACTTTGGATGATTTTAATGAATTTGAAATTCCACCTTTTTTCAATACCTTTTTTAGTGCTCATGTGTGATCACTTGTGGCATTTATTTGAGTACATGATTTTGTTGGACACCTAATCCTCTATGGGTTGGTGTAGAATGTGAACAACCATGAGAGTCCAAGAGACCTTGGGATGTGGAACCCAATGGTCACATGAATGTACTATAAATGTATATCATTGTCAATAATAAATGTAATCTCATGTTTATCCTTCCTATTTTGTCTCTGCCATGTGTGTGTTTAACATGGTATCAGAGTTGGCGATCTTCTGCCTTGCTCACATTTGAGCCTGACCATTCTCTCTGTGCTTGTTTTTGGACCTTGGCGTTATTGAGACTCTTAGAAATCCACACCTATCAGAAAGAAAGACCTAAATTTGGGTCTTTGTGCTACTAAATCCTGGTATATATGTTGGGTATTGTTAGATCTCATCATTCGCTCAGTTGGGAGAGGCAAAGGAGATGTTTTCAGAGCAGAGGATGAGCTTGATGACGATGAAGATGAAGGAGTAGGTTTAACACGCTTCAGGTTTTCTTGGTGCCGCTGAATTTGCTATCTCTGGCAGCATGAAACAAGGCGATTGCACATGGCTGTAGGATACTTCCACTCAAACTCTTCAAGTACAATAGGTATTTCTACAAATGGCTTGCAACTCTCTTGTGGAAGTCCTAGAACTTTCATGATTTCTAGAATCCTCTTCAGAGATGCGTAGGATTTGATCAAACAGCCATGGAATTCATAAATTTGAATAAAATACATTTAACGTTTATTGCATATTGTTTCGTCCTTTGGTTCTTGGTTAGAAAGTCAGAAATGGAGGATTCCACCCACAATTTCTTGTTTAGAATTTTCCTTGCTTCAAAAAAATAATAACTGTCAATTAAAGATTCCAGTGAAGAAATTGCAGATGCAACTCCGCTCTCCACTATACTGTAATACCTCCTCCAGTGGTTATTACACCAACTCCTCCTCACTCTAGTTTTACAGTCTATTAACAATGGTATCGTTGTAGTTACGGTATCATAACACCAATCATAACTCCATAATTTGCTGATACCACCAGTTATTAAACCACTATCCAGTGCACTTGCACACCATTGCAGTGCTACATATTCCACCGTGGAGATGGCACCATTTGCTCCTCTGCTCGACTCTGAACGAGGAAAAATTGAGGCAAAGGAATAACTGCATGACACAAAAAACAAGACAGAGAAATTTGTGTGTTATTTTTATATGAGAGTTTCCCTATATTCACAAGCGTTTATCTATATTTCCCAATGCATGTTAGCTACTCCAAGTGTGTCAAACTAAATTTCTTGGTAAAATGAAAGATGGAACTTGCTGATGTATAGGTCTAGAGATAAAATCTTCTCGCTTTGAGGATGACAATGTGCTTCCTTGAAGCACACTTTCAGGTGGTGGAGGCAAAGGGATTTGCTTTAGCTATTTATGCTCTTCAATGAAGTGATCTCCTACATGGAGGTTATCCACTGTCATAGACTTGTCATATGGTAACTTTCATTTGAATTGAAAAGGAGAATCTTTGTCATTGAATCTATATTTGATGGCATATTTCCAAGACCAACCTTTCTAAATTTATCATTAGAGAGATACTCATGGTTTTTTTCCGAAGAAAAAATGAAAAAATTCTAGAGTTTCATCTTCACTAGATTCCCGACTAAGTCCTCCATTCAACGGCAAGGTTACCAAAGGAAAGTCAGTGTGAACTCCTCCAAATTTATCACCAAAAACTGCATGAAAATATTCTACATTAGAGGACATTGAAGGATATATTGAACTAGATTTGCACTCTTTGTGCCTAAAATAGCATCAACTTGGACTTTGGCAGTATCGATTCTGTTGGAGAAAAACCCTTGAGGCGTTGGTACTCAACTATAACCTTGTGTGAAATAGTACCGAGAATTTTATCTGTGGTGTCTTGCAAGACGAATAAGGCCTTGCACAGTTGACCATATTTAGGAGGAGGAGCGGATGCCACTGCTAAGTAGTAGGATCCATGAGGATTCCTCCTCCAAACTTCAAATACATGAAGCATATTGACAACTAGCTCTGTCAACTTACGCCTGTTGGATGATCTGTTTATGGGTGTCCACTCCAAACAAATCGAGCACATAAGTTAGATTTTCATCATAACTAGACATGAAGGCATACAAAATTGGTACATTGGTATGCAAATCAAGTGGATAGACACACCCATTGCAGAATTATGGTTTGGGTTTAAGCATACAAGAAAAGTTGACCTGCTACCTCCGTCGATGATAAAGAAAATGAATATTAAAGCATACACTAAAGGCTTACGAGTTGAAGCTTGAAGTCATCCCATTTGATTCAGAAGAAATGGGTTTTTATTTGCTTATTTGAACAACACCCAACTATCTGCTTGGGCCCCACGACATTTTTGCATCA
This sequence comes from Pinus taeda, assembly GCA_000404065.3. NCBI lineage: Eukaryota > Viridiplantae > Streptophyta > Pinopsida > Pinales > Pinaceae > Pinus > Pinus taeda. The sequence continues at coordinate 36,110 of APFE030905415.1, forward strand.
TTGAAGTTGTTGGATCTTTAGCTTTAACAGTGAGATCGTGATTGTTAGACATAAAATGCTCGTTGAAATTTGAAGAAATTGAAGAGAAAATAGAACCCTGGTAGATGAAAGTGATGTAGATGGTGTAGTTTATTCACATGAGTGCTTGGATGTACTTTTAAAATTTTTTGAATATTACCGGTAACTAGAAATAAGATAGCTTCAAGGATTTCCCTATTATAATTAGGCACATTTAATTTTGAAAAATATTGCATTTCTAGCTATCTTCCTTTACAATTTACATTTGTGGTCATTTATTGACTTGAATTGTTTGAATAATGACAAAAATTCATGGATAATTGGAGTTATTAGGAACTCTAATCGTGTCCACCATTGACAACACAATCAAAATCAACAAAACCACTCTTATTGATATTCAAATTTATCTGCAGCATACACAGGAAAAAGTAGAATTTTTGGAACTTGAATCTAAGCTTCAGCAAGAAGAATTATAGTAGTGGAGTCAACATTTTGAACCTGTTTCTATTCAGAACATTGAAATAGACTCCCATAAGAAACAAATTGATTCATATCTAGTACCCAATGAAGCATCACAATTACATGAAGATGCAAAAATTTAATCTACACTTCTTAAGCCTACCATCAGACCTTGGAAAGAGCTTGTCAATAACAAGCACATAACAGGTCTTGGATATGATAAGGAGGTTTCCTTTCATATTCCAGATTACTCAAATCCAATTTAGTTTAAGAGTGTCAGATTTCTTCATGATAGTTCACCTTCAACTGTTCCAGATTCTACTCCTCTTCCACAACAATAACAAAAGATTTTGAAATGCCAACACGGTGACCAAGTTGGCCATATGAAAGATCATTGTTTTGATCTTCATCCATGTGAGAACTGTCATAAAACCACCCATTCTTCACATAGATGCTTCAAAAAGAAGCCTATTGCAAGAACAAAGATTCATCTTGGATGGATTGCTTCTTGGCAATGGGCATCAACATCCAAGAAGATATTTCAGTCATATGTCTGAACTTGTTCTAGAGTATTGAACAGTCTTGTAGTTGATTTTTATCCATCATCTCACCTTGTATCTGACACGGGGGGAAATGATGGTTATCTACAAGCTTCAAAGCCACATCAAGCGAGCCTGAGCCACAACCTCCAATACGAGATTCAGAGTTGTAGCCAGA
>APFE030905421.1:0-126610 GCA_000404065.3 Pinus taeda
CCTTTTGTTATGTGCAGGCAGGCATATTTATTTGGGATGCAAAGTTGCAGTTCTGATGAGTGGGGGTTGAAGTGACTACTGTTTTGTACTTCTGGAATAGACCAGTTTGGAAGCCTTTATGGCTCTAGCTGTTTTCTACTTGGGTCAATATGTTTTGCAATATTAAATAGTTAAATACTATTTATGGACAGTTGTGGGCCCAGTCAATATATGGGTGATTTTTGGACATAATTTAAAACTTATTTAAACATAATGTTATTTATTTCTGTTTAAATTTTGGTTTCAAAAGTCTTAATCACTGGTGGTTTGGTGGGACCAGTATTATATCAACTACTGGTCCCTGCACAAGAATAGGAATCTCTCCCCTAGATACCAATTTTAAATACGAAAAGTTTCAAATGACATGGCAAAAAGTGTGATGCTTAAAAAATTCAAAACTTTTGTCACAAAGTATGATACTAAAAAATCCAAACATTTTTGTGAAATTTGATTGCTGTCTCGTAGAGTTGAAACAATCTTACCTTTTATGATTATGTTTTAAGAATCCTTCGTGTTAATTGAAATAATTTTATAATATTTTTTTATATAAAATGCTTTCTAAGTTGACATAGTCTTATATATTTATTAGTCATTATCAAATTTGAGATTATATTGATCATTTAGATGTAAATTAATATTATTTCATTGACGCCTAAGGGAAAACACTTCAATAATTGGTTTTTTCAGATTAAATTATTCCTAAATTATTTCTGGATTGATTTTTAAAGTGCTTCAAGGGATGTTGATGTGAAATTCATTTAAAAATTAATAACATTCCCTTATGAAATTTTGACTGATAGTTAAAAAATCCATGTTTGAAGCCATGGAGAAGTTAGAGCTTTGAGGGGTTTTGATCGTGTTTTTGCACCCAAGTTTGCATATCGAAGAGCATCCATTTGAGGTTTCCATTGCATTGAAGGAAAAAAAAAAATGATTTTAGGTATTTTACGATATTTTTTAAGGCTGTTTTGCATTGATGAGAGGCAAGAGGATTTTGATTTTAGGTGGTATTTTACATTTTTTTTAAGGTTGTTTAGGTATTTTATTTTTTTCTAAGGTATTTTACATTTTTTTTTAAGGTTGTTTAAAACAATAGTTAGAAGTTATAATAGTATAGATGGGTCATAAGTTATTTTTGATTAAAGAAAAATTGTTCAATTTTTTTTTAGTTTGTTTAGTCACTCTGTTTTACGAAGGTCGGTGGAAACATATAATCAATCTGTAGTGTGAATAATTTATCATAATGGTAAAAATTTGCAGGAATTTTGTGACAAGAAAGCAATTGATTAATGTCATAATGAGGTAGTTGACTTGCAATCTATCATTGTTGTTTCCAAGTAGAGCGAGAAACTCAAAAGTTAGTTCTAGACTATTGTGGTAGATAAAATTAGCACAATTGATATTTTGGGGGACACAAATGGGAGCTTTTTTCCAGAATCTCACAAATGATTTTCAAACTAAGGCCAACCTTCCTGATGATTTAAAGGAGGAAGTTGAGGATGTGTTGCATTCAGAAAATGTTGTCTTGAAGAAGGAAATTTGTAAGTTGGAGGAGAAAAATGCCCACTGGATTAGAGAGTTTGCCTATTTAAAAGCCTTCATGGAAATGTTTCATGAAGTTGTCCCTATTCAACAACAAATTTTTTGATCAATATCAAACTTTGAAAGAAGATCACAATACCTTGTTACTACATTCACTGAGAAAATTGAGATTATTCAAGACTTGTAGGAATGCAAACAAAAACCTTGACCAAGAAGTCAGTTGACTACAAAGTGTTGAGAGGAAGATTGTTGATGTTGAGTTGTCGAACTCACCTATTACTTCTTCCATGATTCATGATGTTGATTGTCAAAATCCCTAATGCTATCCAACTCAATCTAATGGACTAATGCTATCCAACTCAATCTTTTGAATGCTTTTATGGAAATGTGGTAGAACTACACAATTGTCTCAAATTTGTCCCATGTGAGGCTCAGAGGCTGGGAGGATTCGTTGTGTCGGGTTCACTCACCAGATGGTTTTCTATACTCCCAAAACTACATACTTGCATCTAATCTTTGTTGACATACCAAAGGCATAGCCATGGTGGTGGAAAAGAATCTGGAAATTAAAATGCCCAATGAAGGCTCGAGTGTTCATGTGGTGTCTTCTTGAAAAAAATTCCTACTTGGGACAATTTACAGAAGAGGTGAAAGGAAGGGCCAAGTTGGTGTACCCTTTGCAAAAACGTTGAAGAATCAATGGCTTATATGTTATTATCCTTCCCTTTTATAATGAAAATTTGGGTTGAATTCAAACTTAAGACTGGCATTGCAACTAAATGGCATGGAGAGTCTTTCTTGGAGGCATCAAATCATGGTGGCAACAGATTAATGATAAGAAGTATAGAAACATTCCTCCGCTAATTTACTAGGGTGTGTGGATTTTTAGGAACAAATACATTTTCTAGGAAAATCCTTCATCCGTAGATAGTGGCCATATAGGTTTTGGCTACCTTATCTTTGTTCTTGTCTTGGAATCAATGCATTCCCCTCGCATTATCTTTGTTGAAGAAATTGACAACTCATCCCCATGGGCCTATTTTGATGGGGCTTATTTAGAAAGAGACATGTGTGGTGGTTGGGTTGTTTTGTTTCTATAAGAGTAACATTAGTTCAAAATGCAGTTTGGTTTGACAAGGGATCAAACAACTATGTTGAATTACTTGCCTTAAAATTTCTCTTATTACTTTCTATTGAAAAAGGGTGTCATTCTCTTAAGATATTTGGGGGTTCTTTGGTTGTTATAGACTAGTTCAATTAGGCATATATATGCCATAGTCACACATTGCTTCCTATTCTTGAATAGACTCTTCATTTAAAACATTCATTTTATCATATTTCTTGTTGTCACGTCTATAGGGAGCACAAGACATTAGTAGACACATTATCTAAATCAAGTGCTCAAGAGTATCTGGGTAGTTGGAAAATTTAACACAACTAGGGGAGGACTTATAGAAGTAATTCCATAGGCCATTCATTGATGTTATTTCTCAAGCTTAGTTGTTGAGTTGTTGATCTGGTCATGAGATCTTTGATGTCACATTTTGGTATTTTATATATGTATATACATGGTCATGGATGACAATTATATCTATTTATGTTTTGTATCTATTTGATGATCCTATATATGATGTATATGTACCATGTTGTGAGACTTATTTATAACTGACTGTGGGAAAGCAATAATGCTTGATATATTCTAGTTTGTATTGTCAGTCAAACTCATGGACAAACTGCATTTTGATGCATCCACATAATGTAATTTCTTCATTGCTAATGAAAAATTAAGGTATTTTGTTTCCAACGAAAAAAATGTTTGAAAGTTCCATTTCTAACATATGCATAATAAATAAAAGTAGTCTTTAATCTATGTTATTGAAATTTCAATATTTAATTGTTATTTAAAAAATATTTAGAAAAACAATTATAGTGAATAAAATTTGCTATTAACATCCTCGTTGGGGGTGAGAAACGAGGCAAGCATGTCAAGAGAGGTTGGGCAGGCGTTACGACGTTCATCCTCAGACAAGCGAATTCAACTGTTATGATTGCGTTGAAAAGAAGTGAGAAGGCCACAACAAGTGGCATTGTCTACAGACAACAATAGAGTAGGAGCCTAGAGGTTATAGAGCCTGTCTCTTCAACACCATATTGTGTATTTGGTTCTTGGGCATGGGAGGTTGGTCGAACGGTTTTTTTGTGACAATGTATGCATGGGCACTTTGCTTGTGTATGCTAGTAGGCTTGAACAGTTTGGTACTAGTAGGAGTTGAATGGGTGTGGTTTGTGAGGATTTCCAATAGTGCTCGAACATTGATGAGAGAGGTGTGGGATCCTAGCAAGCCCGATTGGTGGCAATCGCCATGAAATTCTAAGGAGGAAGATGTAATTATGAACTCACGAGCTCCAAGGATTGAAATTACACTGGATGAATGTTGTTATGTTTGCACAAAAATTTTGATAGAAGGTAAATTTCGTCCTTATCTTTTTTTCTCTCGGATATATGCATTATCTTACTTTTGTCCATACTCGGTGGATTTCATTGCAAGAGAGGGTAGGCGTTTAGAGCCAAGGCTACCCTGCAGAGTGCAACGATGTCCACTTTAGGCATATGCCTTATCGACTAAGTCGGGTGGAGGGTTCGATCATAGACAAATTGTTAATCTTATTTGATCGTTGGTTCACTCATCATGTTTTTGCATGTAGTATTGGTTGGTTGGCTGGGGTCCCCTTCCACGGTGAGGTCAATAGACTATGCCATGTGGAGTGGGCATTACCCTAGGCGGAGGATTCTGGTGTGAAGGCTTCCTGGGAATTATGCAACGACAATGTGGACATGCTTGTTGTGGCGTTGGACCTCGGGGTCAGGCTGGTGAGTGGGAAAGATGTGCAACTAAGTGAGTGGAAGAAGAGGAAGCGGTCATGGAGGAGTTGGGAGATCTCGACGAATCCCAATCTCCAAGTTGTGTGTTGCAACCACCAATGTTGGCATCCGTAACACAGAATTTGAGGGATATTCATGCTAACCTCGACATACATATCCAACAAAGGTATGATGATATGAATGAAACCATAACATATATTAATGATGTCCAGTTTACATAGGGAGAGATCCTAGAACAAATTGTTGCATTTCGTCGTAGCTAGCGCAAACCAGAGTGACTAGATGAGATTGAGGCAAGGTTGACCCATATATACTATCATGTGCATGAAGGACATGGCTTTCCTATGGTATTGGGAACAACTCAAGCCTCAAACCCACACCCCCGCCCCACCCACCCACCCGCCCGCGGTAAATGGTTTCCATTGGTTGTTTTTTGGTTCTGTATGTTTTTTGGGACAATCTAGTTAGTGTGTGATTGACATTTTTGTAACAACTGATTTTATTTGTCTAGATTTTGCAATACTTTCCCGGTTAACAAATATAGTCAGAACGAAACCGAGAGCGCAGTGAGTTTTTAGACTGAAATATTTAATTTTTTGAAAAATTAATAGAAGTGTTTTGTTTCAAAAAAATATGTTATTAACTATTTATAAAATATCAATTAATTAATTTACATGAAATTTAATTTTATTAAACTTAATTCAATAAAAGGAAACTAAAGATGGAAATTATTAAAAAAAACACTTATTTTAATAGTTCAAGTTAATCTATACTAAATGTAAATAAATAAATAAATCAATTCTTTCAAAATATTAAAATTAATGCAAACTACATAAAATAAATAGTATAGTTTTTTTGCCAAAATATATTTAAATTTTATTTTCTAACCAAAAAAATATAATTGATTTGATTTAAATTCTTAAACACTAATTAAAGAAAAAACTTATATACACTGACTTCGACACTTTTCACTCACCCTCGTCCCAACTACCTTGATTTGAAAACATAAAGTCTCTACCTCAGGTCAAAATGCCACACTGTTCACTAATGCATTTTAACTAACGACCTTCCATAATTCACAAAAATACATATATATAAAAAAATTAACTTCCATTCATCTATAACCCTTACCATGGATTTTTCTTAATATTGTAATATTTTTTTTTATGTCAAATAAGGATAGATTAATGGTTGAGATGGATTGTTAACTTTTTCATTATGAATATTTGATTTTTTAAAATGATATGTTTAGTTTATATTGATTGGACTATAGAAATAAAAAGTTTTATGGTCAATACAAAATGAAAACAATTTTTTTAGCATATATTTCAATCAAATAATTATTATAATTCAAAATGAAAGATTTTTTTTTTAATATGTATTTCAATAAAACACTAACACAATTCAAAAATCTAACTCATGTAATTACCATTATAATTCTTTCCCATCTCAATTAAGGTTGCATGTTGCACTGAGAAATAAATCACACATAATTAAATTAAAGTAGTCTTTAACTAATAAACATTGTTGATTACTCCAAATAATATCAAATGAATATATCAAAGCATAAAAATAATCATTTTTTGTGTAGTAGGTTATTAAGTTTTTATTCATTTCCAAGGATGCCGTCAAAATTGTGAAATTATAAATTTCCGTTCAAATATTTTTAAGTTTTTTATAAATATTAAATTGAATTATTATGTAAAAATATAATTTAATTAAAGTAGAATTATAATTTAATAAGTTTTAAGAGTTAGTTCAATCAGTCAAATTCTGGTTGTAAGTATCTTATTAATCGGTAGGTCACAAGTTTAAGGTCAATTCTCCTCAATATTCTTAGTCTCACAAATTTAAAAATCTATTTTAGAAAAAAGCTAAGGTATGGCAAAGAGTACCATATACTCTTGATTTGATATAAAAGGTGATTTGATATAAAAGGAGTACAATGTCAGCATAGGCATGAAATATAGGAGCTCCTGAAATAAAAGGTGTACAGTGTCAGCATGAAATATATACCAGGAATAGCATTTAAACCCAGAAGAACTGATTTACCAGGCTTGACAATACCAAGCAAGCAAAAAACTTTACACTACATAATGTGGCGATATTGACCATGAACTGCAGCAAGTGAATATATAGATAAGCAATTCCATGAGATATATGACCAAAATGCTGGTCAAAGGATGATCAACCAACATCTAACAAAGACTGAGACTGCCTATGCGTCATGCTTGCTTATTACCAGTCTCCCTGAGTTTTCAACCATAACTGAGTTCGCTCTCACTCAGGTCATAACAAATTTAATGTAATAGGAAGATGTTAAGAATATTTCTATACAACATTACATAATTGACAGGTGTCCAAGCAAACACTGCAAAATTAAGCAACCAGCCAGTCATAGGCCACGGAATGGATTAAGGAACAAAATTACAATTATTTACAACCGCCATTCCCCAGCACGCTGGCCCTGTGCCAATTCTCAAAGCAAAGAGCTCTAAACAAAGAAAAAAACATAATTGGTCTGTACACATACAAAAACCCTCCCAATTTTGGATCTACTTCATAGTCTGACTGCCCAGAACGAATTCTAGCAGAGAAGTGGACTTTACAGGACAGCAGATTTTGCAGGAAGAGGCCATCATGTATGAATGACTTTGGGCAAAGTTGTGCCCATCCTTTTGGGGGCCTCCAGTATTAGTGCGGCCATGGAAGCAAATATCTTCCTTTTAATTCTCCCCCGCTTCGGCAGAGGCCTCGCCATCTTTCCTTGGACTTCGGCCCTGCAATTGGCAGGCCCCCCCATGGCTACATAGTAATAAACTCCAGATTGTTTGCTCTTCATTGTCCCGCCTCAGAGAAATCAGAATTTGATTGCCTAATTGTGCAGGCTTGAACTCCCAATGCTATGTTAGAAAAGCAGGGCAGGTTACAAATGGCTCCACAGTCTATACAGGCTGTACCTTCAAACTTCCTCTGCCCTTCTATGTTTTTCAAATTAAGTAACACCTCAAGCCTCAAGCCCACCATCTGCTTACCAAGGTTTCGAAGAATTATGACATCAATTGTGATTTCGTCGTTGAATTTATTTCAAAGTCGCGAAGGGAGTTGGGTAAAAAGTTGTAGTTTTCTGATCTTTGAAAGGCCGTTAATGCTGTGTACAAATGATTGGCTGATTGTTTTCAGAACGCGGTCAGTTATGGTGGGCCAACACGTAGAGCTGTGACATAAGGATTATAGTCAACAAACACCGTGTCTTTGGAATGCAGAGAGAATGTGGGAATATTCCATTCGTTTGGTGTGCATTTGATGGGTTATTATAACTTAATTGTTAATTAGGCGGATAGGCATATCTATTTTGAAAGAGGGAGATTAAACTTAGTGCAAACTAATTGGTGTAGATTTCATGGGTTATTATAATTTAATTTTTAATTAGGTGGATAGCATATTTATTTTGAAATATAGGTGAAATCTTGCAAATGAGTTATTTTTTTGGATATTTTCTGAAGAAAAAAAAATCGTCAATTTGATTAAAAATTCACCTATATTTTACATATATGATTAAGTGGGTAATATTTGCAAAAAAAAATTACCAATTTTAATAGTAAATTACATGTTTTGTATTGAATATTACCCTACATTCTATATATGTATGAAATTTCAAACTAGAATAATGGCCTACAATACTAGAAAAAATATTAAATCTTTAAAAAATCAAGGAATTTGAAATAAGGTTTTTATGGTTTCAATTTAATTGTCAATAACTATTAGATGGATAAACTCAATTAATAAGGTAGTAAATTTATTATAACTTAATCAAGGTTTTTATGATCTTAATTTAATTGTCAATAATTATTAGATGGATAAACTCAATTAATAAGGTGGTAAATTTATTATAACTTAATTGTTAATTACGTGGATAGAGACATCTATTTTGAACTAAGGCTTTTATAATTTTAATTTAATTATCAATAATTATTAGATGGATGATATGGATTTAACCTATAGAGAATATTCTAAAATATTTTTAGTAGTAAAGATTTAATTAATCATATGAAATGAGATATGAGTATGGATTTAACTTATACAAAATATTCTAATTTAAAATATTTATAGTAGTAGAGATTTATCTCCCAAGTACTTATGTTTTTGTTTTTACTTTCTAATTAACTTATTTAATTAATCATATGAAATGAGCCATGGTTGAACCGAAAGGCTCATTCTACAACCTCATTCTACAGCCTAGTATGATGTCTGTCATCAAAATTAAATTGAAATTTTGCTCATGTCCACCAAAATAAAAATTATGAAAAATTAAAAAAAAAAACTATACAAAACATTTAAATAATTTTTGCCCATAAAAAATTTACACATGAAGAAATTGGATCCCTCTCTGCTCATGTTAGATCTGCTCATGCTCATGTTAGATTTGTATTTAAGATGGATCTATGATCGTATTATAACAAAACCTATTTACATGTTAAATATCTCCATCTTCATCTTAAAGTAGAGTTTAATCTTCTTGATTAAATGTTTGATACTTATTATGGATTCACATATATCCATATTTACCAACTATTTAATTTATATGGTTGTGCTAATTGATAGTTATTTGTGAAAGTTAAACTAATTATCATGATTTTTTAAAGAAAAACATGTCATTTAGAATTGCTTCTTAGCTATTTGTGGGGTAAATCTTCACTCTTACCGATAAACTCATAACTAGTTAAAGATAATTTTAATATTACTCCAAAATAATTTCAATTAAAATAGTACCTCCAAAAATTCATTATCCCTTGTGATCCTACTTAGAATAAAATCATATACTTTAAATAATATTTAATTGATAATTATATAGATAAAGTTAAAATTTTTAAATATTTAATTTTACAAAAAAATCAGAGAACAACTAGATTAGCGAAGTTCTATTTTTTTTATGTAAACAAGAGATCAAAGGTTCAAAATCTTCCCTGAAGTAATCCAGTCTATGGGGAGGACATAAGGATTGTCATCAAACCCCTGAGCAGTAGTGACCAAAAGTCAACCCATGAGTACAAACCTGTTAGTAATTCTTCTTCTTCTAATTAATATATTATTATATATATTATATATATATATATTATTTTTAAATATATATATATAATGTAAGTTCACTAGTTAGAATGTTTACAAGACATGAGAGGACACTGAAACATCTCTTCCATTCCGGAATGAAGAGTGCCTCTAGGTGCAACAACAATCCTAAATATCTAAATGGAAATAATCAACACAACATGATATCCAAAAAATATTAAATGAAAATATTGTAACAACATATTTTCTACTTGTTTCTTTATGGATTTTCTTACATAAAATTAAATAAAATGACTCTATCATCATTTTTTGCACTCTTTTTTATTGATCTTCTTGCACAAATAAATATGTTTTAGACATGGTCCTAGACCTTTTAGTAAAAGGAAGCGTTGTAAACTGAAATCTATAGAAATAATGAATAAAATTTAAGGCTAAAGTGAAAATATTTTTATTATTAGCACAACCATATTATTCAATGTGGTTGACATACATCTTAGGCGTAAAGTTTAACATTATTACACATCATTATCATTTCAATAATATTAATTTAAAACTATAATCTATTATCTATATTATAGTAGTATTATATATATTTTAATATTTAATATATTATTATAATATTTATTTATTATTAAAAACATCAAGAGAATATAGAAAGATCCATCGAAAGTATGCAATATGGGTATTCCTTGGATAAGGAATTAAATTATGCATCCAACGTGCTCCCACTCGAAATTTGAGTAAAACTATAAGAAGATAAATTGAAAATATGAGTTGAAAAAGTAGTTTTTTTTTTATACTCCAAAATGGTGAATCCTCCCTATGGTTGACATCATCAACTTGAATCTTTTTTGTTCTTATAAAGTTGACTTTTGTTGTACATTTTTGTTTTGAGGCCCACTTTAGACCTCAAAATTTCTCTAATGTGTCCTTCATTAAAATTGATCCAATGGGAGATTAGAAAAGGGATTATTGTGGTTAACATGAATCAAAATGCATATTTTGTATGTGATATGTCAAAGCATTTTCAATATGGAAGATCACCCACATTTTGGGGGATACCCATGATTATGTGAAATCACTAACATTCATCATTTTTTGAGAAGGGACAAAAGTATTATTGCAGACAACAAGTCCTCAATTTTCTTTGTGATCGGTAGGATAAAAGTTGATTTTCGTAACACATTAAAAAGATGGAAATAAGTAGATCAAATGTTAGCTAATTTTCCATCATTTGTCTAACAATGTGCATTCTTCCTAAACTTAGTATACAAAAGGTCAAAAATCCAATAACTTCTAGCAATCTTTTTGTGGAGCAATGGAAACTTAACAAGAATGCAAATAGAACATTAAAAATGAGGTCTAGATCCCCATGACTTGGCCACCCCTTCCCTTCCATGTGTCATAGCATTTGAAACAACCATTATTGTATGTCTTTTTGGTTGAGAGTTGGGTCTCCCCTTCATCTGTAGTGCAATGCAATCTCGAACTCCAATGGTACAATTTGTGGACAACGACAGTGGTTCCTCAATTACGAGTTCGTCTTGACACCCTCCATCCAGTGTGACTCCAATAATTGACATATTTAAAGGGAATTTCACTTTGTTCTCCTTAGCACATCTAGAATAGACTAGCTATACAAGGCCTAGCTTCAGGTAACCACTTGCTATGGTTTTCCTAGCATTGGCTCTCTCAGTTATCAGAAATTAGCTCAACTAAGTGTTCACTCTAGGTGCATTAATGTTTTTTGGTTATATACATATGAGTTTTCGAAGTTTCCTCAGGGCTCTGTTCATCAATCTCCTCTCCCTCCTTTGTGCTATATTCAAGCCTACTTGGTGAGCTTTTTCATATTATTCCTCTCCCCGCAGTTACCCCCTTATTTGTTTCACATTTGTTAGCACCCTTCATGACTTTGTGGCCTTTGGGAACCCTCCTTGCTTTGTTTCCCTTGTCCTTGCAGTCAAACTCTTAAGCCTTTCTCCTTTATGCCATTGTTCCTGCTTCATAATCCTATATCATTTCTTGCTCTATTCCACCATCCCAACAAGCCCTGAGAGTGCATGTAGAGCCATAAGGGATTTGCAAATTGAGGTGTTAGCAATGTCAAGGCCTATTATAGAGCTTTCACTGCGATAAGGAGATTTCATGCAAACACTCCTAGCCCTATCCAAAGGGACTTAGATCATGCCACTACTGCAACCGTGGAAGTCAACAATGATTTCAAAGATGTTGAGATTCTTGCCTCGACTGTTGAATGGCTAGCTCCCTGATCCAAGACACACATGTGATAGGTGGAATCAATACCTCTATACAGTTGAGCTTTTACTAGCACATGAAATCCCTCTTGGGCCAAGTGCTAACAAACAACCATGAAGCTAGCAGAGAGATCGCTCTGTAGCTCATTGACATTATAGCATAGAATCAAGACATGGCTATGGAGAACCGTGATTTGGCCATGCGATTGGGACATCTCGAACCCATACTTCTTAGAAGAAAAGGACCTACTTCACCAAGAACAACTACGGCTCTAATTGACATCTCCACATCAACATGACTTTTCTATTAACTTCAATGGTACTATGGGATTTCCCTCAACGATTTATTTCCATAGTTTTTGTCACTGTCTTCTATACACAACACCACTGCTTCTATAATATTGATCAAGATTTACTTTGTTTTAATTATCATATTGGCTACTGTAAAATTATGATAAAAATGAAATGATTTAAAAACATTATTATTTTCTGGTTAAAAATCATTTTCTTGGGCTATTAACCTAGTCTACCAAGTAGCCGACCGTAGAAGAAAACAATTATTCATAATTATAATTAGTGACTTATTTTGAAAAATCAATAAAATTCAAAAACTTATCCAAAATGAATAATTATTAGTAAATATTTAAGATATACATAAAAATAAATATTTTATAATAAAAGATTATTTTAAAATAATTAAAAAAAAAAAAAAAAAAAAAAAAAAAAAAAAAAAAACAAAAAACAAAAAACAAAAAAACATGGGCCACCAAAATGAAATTTAAAATCCCTCACATCATACCCTCTTTAAGAATGGGACCCACACGGTATGATACTAAAAAGTAAGATAGAAAACTTTCACGTCATATAGATACCAATTTTAAATACAAAAGTTTCACATGACATGGCGCAAAGTGTGATGCTTAAAAATTCAAAACTTCTGTCACAAAGTGTGATACCAAAAAAATTGAATCATTTTTGTGAATTTTAATTTGATTGCTGTCTCGTTGAGCGGAAACAATCTTACCTTTTATAATTATGTCTAAAAATCCTTCCGGTTAATTGAAATAATCCTTTCTAAGTTGACATAGTCTTATATATTTATTAGTTATTATCAAATTTGAGATTATAGTCATCATATAGATGTGAATTAATGTTAGTTGACATAGTCTTATATATTTATTACTCATTATCAAATTTGAGCTTATAGTGATCATATGGATGTGAATTAATATATTTCTAATTATATATATATTTTTATATAAAATGCTTTTGAGTTGACATGTCATATATACTTATTAGTCATTAAAAATTTGAGATTATAATGATCATTTAGATGTAAATTAATATTCTTTCATGGACGCTCAGGGAAAACATTTTAATAATTTGTTTTCCAGATTGAATTATTTAAAAAAAAATCTGGATTGATTTTTTAAGTGCTTCCATGGATGTTGATGTGATTTTATTTCTTTAGTGAATGAATTTATTTTTTATATTTGCTAGCTATGAATTCATTTAAAAATTAATAACCTTCAATTATGAGGTTTTGACGTTATATATATTTTAATTTTGATATAATTTTTTTAATATGATAGTTAAAAAAATGGATCTCATATGAGTTGAAAGGATATAATCTATTTCTTACGTATAATTTTTTTGTGAGTAAAACACTATTAAACTGTTTGGTATAGTTATTTAATATTTTTTTAATTTTTAGATTTTATTATTATTTTTATTTTTTATTTTTTATTTTTCGCTGACTTCAACTTTGATAATAGACGGACAGGGTTACACATCATACTGGGATGTAGAATGAGCCTCTCGGCTCAATGACAAGGCTAAAAAAAACCATGTTTGAAGCGAGGGAGAAGTTGGAACTTTTAGGAGTTTTCATCTTGTTTTTGCAACCAATTTTGCAAATCACAACACCCATTTGAAGTTTCGATTGCATTGATAAGGGGACAGAACATTTTGATTTTAGGTATTTTAAGTTTTTAAAGGTTGTTTACCTTTGTAGATGTGGTAAACAATAATTAGAATTTATAATAGCATAGATAGGGCCATTATTAATTTATTATTGACCATAGAAAAGTTTTTCAATTCTCTTTTTGAGTTTGTCTAGCCACTCTGTTTTATGAAGGTAAGAAGAAACATATAATCAACTTGTATTGTGAACAATTTATCACAATGGTAAAAGATTGTAGGGAATTTGTGACAAGAAAGCACTTGATTAATGTCATAATGAGGTTGTTGACTTGCAATCCATCATTGTTGTTTCCAAGTAGAGAGTGAGAAACTCAAGAGTCAATTCTAGACTATTGTGTTAGATAAAATTAGCAAGGTTGATAGTTTAGGGGACACAAATGGGAGTTTTATTCTAGAATCTCACAAATGATTTTCAAACTAAGGTCAACCTTCTTGATGATTTGGACGAGGAAGTTGAGGATGTGCTGTGTTCAGAAAATGTGGTCTTGAAGAAGGAAATTTGTAAGTTGGAGGAGAAAAATGTCCATTGGATTAGAGAATTCACCTATTTAAAAGTCTCCATGGAAATGTTTCATGAAGAAGTTGTCCCTATTCAACAACAGATTGTTTGATCAACATCAAAATTTGAAAGAAGATCACAATGCATTGTTACTACATTCATTGAGAAAACTAAGATTATTCAAGACTTGCAGGAGTGCAAACAAAAAATTGACCAAGAAGTCAGTTGACTACAAAGTGTTGAGAGGAAGACTGTTGACGTTGAGTTGTTGAGCTCACCTATTACTTCTTCCACCATTCATGACGTTGATTGCCAAAATCCCTAATGTTGGTGATCATGACTTGTCACATGCTTTATTTTATGCAACCTTGAAAAAAACATTATTGATATTGGGTCTCAACCACTTAGAAAAATGGGATATATTGGAGGACATAGGAACAATGGATAGGGAATTTTTGTTCTATTGTGCCTAAAGTGTAGATATCTAAATAAAGTTTTGGATATGTTGCAATTGTCATCTCATTACCTACATCTAGTCATGTTGAATATGGGAAGATGTCATTTGTTTTAGGTGGAATTTAAACTACATTCCTAGAAGAGAAACCCTATATTGATTGTGTTATGTAAATTTATGATCGTGTCATTGCTAATGAGAGTGTTTTTTATGTACATGATTCTACTCTTGTTAGTGCACTTATCTTAGAGCTTACAAAACAACAACTGAGCATAAGAATAAGAGAGATATATCTTGGAATCATAGCTCTTGGGAACCTTGTGTTTATGCATTCGATTTATTACAAATACAACATGAAAGGTTAAATCATTTTCCAATTCCAACAATTAGGATTGATTATGGTTGGATTGATGGATGGTCATGGCATCATTTGAATAGATGTTTGCAGAGTTCATATCGTTGTGTATCATAAGTTGTACAATCATACAATGTTCATCTTGTTTGTTGTTGATTGTTGTTTCTCCCTCAATTTTGTTTGGGATGGGGGCGGGGGGGGGGGCGGGGGTTGTTGATGAGTAGAGCATGTCATTTTGATCGACTATATCATGTTGTCTTGTTATTTGTTAATAATATTTCCTGATTTGTGCTAATGGAGACAATGTTCAAATTTCTTCAGCAGTGGTTATACCTGTTTTGATCATCATTTGTAGTCATCACAGATTAAGGGGGAGAGCTACGCTAAGTAAATTTTTTCCCCAAGTTGAGTTTCTAATTTTTCTATACTTCTTATTTAGATATTTCAGTGTCTAAAGCCTCATTATTTAGTAGTTGGTTGATGGTGATTGTTTCAGACATGTTTTCCACAATAATCACATTAAAATTCATTTGTTGACGTGTTTCATACCAATAAGTTTGGTACATCGTCAAGACAAGATGAAGAATCCATTGCTCCCTCCAAAATGGTCTCAAACCCTAGTAAAAAATTACTTTGGTTTAATTCTTCAGAAGCCCTGGCACATTGGTCTGGCTAGTAGAAACCATAGTGCAACCCTTCAACTGTATTGTGCCTTCCTTTTGTACCTTAAACCTATTCCTGAGGTCAAAACATGAGTGTCGATCTTCACTCATAGATGTGGCTTTGATACCATGTTAATTTTCTTAAAAAATCAGTTATCTATTTTGTGAAATATACTAAGCAAAGAGATGAAAACTGAACTTTAACTTTAACCCAAAAATATATTGAGTTTACTAACTAGCATGCAGTGGAAATAAGGAACAAATGACGATAAATGCATTATAAAAATTGAACTCAAAATGTTTTACCCAAGAAACCCCAACTGGGGAAAACCCTGCAAACTTGGTGGCTTATGTTAGGATGTTTCAGCTAAATATTGTTAAGAAAATTTTACAATGAAGGGAAAACTTCCCATTTCCATGCAAATTCCTCAACATGCTTATACACGATCTCTCAGCCTCATGGCCCAGTCAATCTATGCGTTGTATGAACTCGTACAACTTCGTGCAGCCTGAAAACAACCTCTTATGTGCACTGAATATACTCTAGATGAAGTTGTAACAACCTCTCTTTATGCTTGTATTTGTGTTGACCTGAAGCCTTGGTTCATTGAAACCCTAGTAAGAAGTGTTCTCTTCTTGTTTCCTTTAGCCACCAAGCCTCTAGTGTGTAATGACCAAGTTCTGCGCCCTTATTCCCTCTTAGAAGTTGACCTAGTCCCACCACTACCTTGAAGGGCTAAGATTGAATCTCCTTGGACAGTTGAGATCGTTTGCTCTAATTCTTGACTATGGGAATATTTAAATTTTCCTAAACCAATGAATAATAATAATGAAGTGTAACTGCACCTTGGTCCCACTTGTGGGTCCCTCCGTCAAATTTATTGCACCAGTTAAATTCCGCTAAAACCTTCCTCCTCTAACTCTATTTAACACTCGGCACAATAACGAATTAAAAAAGAAATATTTTTACCACATCTCCTTTATACTAAGTTAGAATACTTTTAATTAAAACTATCAAAACATGTATATTCATTTTTGTTTTTTATTATAACATACATTGTTTTTTATTTAGAAAATATTTTTATTTTATTTTAAAAGAAGCACATGTCAACCCACTTTGAACATGGAAAAAATCACATATCACTCTCTCATTGAACTATAAAATACACCCTCTAAAAAGCAATTTATCCTTATTTTCCATTAACCCTTCCATTTTATTTTTTTATAAATTTAAAAATCTATTCTATTTAATCTAATATAATAAAATAATTCTGCCCTCTTAACAAAAACAAAAGACAAAACTCAAGCCTAGTACTATTTTTCCTCCCGCATGCATAAAACTATGACATTAGCACTAGATTAAACAAAAACCTTACATTAAATATTATAGAGAACGTAACATTATTATATTAGATCTTCAAGTGCTATTAAACCATATTAAAGATTTATATGGTCTTTTAGGGTCTAAATTTTTAAGTTTATGGATATGTTTTCATCCTTTTCTTAACATCAGTTACATAATATTTAAATTTTATATTAAATATATTTAAATAATACTCAGAATGTTTTTTTAATCTTGAAAAATTTAGCTTTGCTTTAGTAAGTTTCTTTTATTATTAAAATATATTTATAATTTTGAATATTAAAATATATTTTAGATTAATACTCATGATTGTGTTTTTTTAATCTTGAAAAAATTTGTAACTCAGTGTCTAGCAAGTTTACGTTACGATAGGCTTTTTATTCAAATAAAGCATAATAACTTATGAAAAATCGTTTATGAATACTTCTAGAATTTTTTGTAAATATGGTAACCCTTTTAGTTTTAAAATTTTTGCATAGTGTTTAACTCCCACAATTCAATATGTTAGTTTATATAAAATAATTAATGCAATTTAAAAAAATATTTATAGATTATTTATACACTTTTCCAATTGACATGAAAAATAAAGACAAACATAAATATAGAATTTACACACGTTTTTTCGTAAAAACACAAAAAACTATCACAACATAAAAGCATAGTGTATTTATCTCCCTTGAAAAATGTGCCACAATCCAATGATATCATCCTTGGAATGTGTGCTTTAGTGAAACCTTCTCTTCCTCGAATTCTAGATCACAATTTGTACTCTGTCTAAAATTTCGGGCCTCTGTACAACATTAAATGCTTAGAATTTCACTGCCACAGATCTTATTGATTTTCCCTAGGAAATTGTGCCAAAAATTGACTTTGACTTTGAAAATTGAGCTAGTCAACATAGCAGTAAATGTTTCCTCTCCTCAATTTCTATGCAGATAAACCAACATTAAATTCCTCAAATTTCGTACTACTAGTTTGACCATAAACCCTCAAAACTTGCGCTGAGAGGACCCCTAACAAATATGGAAATGTGTGCCTCTATCTGGAGTTTCTCTTCCTAAAAAAATGTGTTGCCAACCTCCTCTTTCTACCTCGAAAATGGTGTTGAAGCTCGTTGCTTGCAAGTTCTAGAAACTCATACCCCTTCTCTCAACTTATACTCAGTCTCCTTGTTATTCAAATTGTTGCTCTCTGTTGTAGGTCTTTTCTCCTCCTCTTTAACTCTTCTCTAGTAGAATGAACGACAACCTCTTCCTTTTTTTTTCCTTTTTTTGTCTTCTCAAATGAAGAGAACCCTAACCCTTGGGATCTAATGGTTGATATTAAATCTCATCTCATTAGATCAAGGGTCGAGATCATTCCCTCTGTTGACCCATTCTTACATGTGTCCCCTTCAAATAACGAGATTCTTAATCACTTTTAATGTTTTTGTACCATGTGCATTTTTCTCTCATAAAGTCACTTTTAAAATATAAATATCACTTTAATAATAAAGTGTACCTTGCAGTTTTCTCATAAAGTCATTTATGACACAAGTGACAATGATATTAAAGTGCATAGTACATAACCCACAAAATGTAACTTTCATTCATGACATTAATATATGTCATAATGTCACATGACAAAAAGACATTCATGTGTCTTCCTAAGCCAAAAGGATAAATGCACTAGGAAACACTTCCTTTGTACCCTTATTTTCAACAATACAAGTAGTGGGATAGTTTCCATGCATTAAAATTTTATAGGCTCAAGAAATATAGATTCTAGAAAAGGTCCTTGAAAAAAGTTTACTTTGAAGTACATTTAAAAAACTGAGGTGAAATTTAGTTATTAATAGCCTCATTCCTTGTTGTGTTAGTTTCAAGATATTCCATTGGATGCTATAGGGGAAGAGTCTACTTTTGTTATTCCTAGACACATGAATGTTGATTCCCTTCTCTAGTTGTGCATTGAGGAAGCTAAACATTTGCCTCATTAGTGGAGGAAGAGTTGGACAAAGCCGTGATTTGTTGGGCCAAGAGAAGTTGTAATCCTCTTATTTTTGTTTCCCTGGTAGAGATATGTTTGTTAGTTGGATGAGAATTCCCATGAAAACTTCATGTATTCCTTCCACCTGCTAAGGAAATAATTTCCTTCCACTACCTTAGCCTTTACAAATAGGTCCTTCATCCCATTGTCCAAACAAGTAAACATGTCTTCATACCCTCGCCACTCTAAGTTTTGTATAGTCCCTACCATTTCTACTTTCTAGAAACCATTAGCAAGTTATTCCTTGCCTCTACACTACAATTATTCTTTGTTGCGCTACAATACTGCATTATTCGTTGCTTTACTACAATATTGCAAATATTTTATGCTCCACTATAGCACCACATTATTCTTTGCTCCACTAAACATTGAAATTACTCTTTGCTCCATCACATCTCTATATTATCCTTTTCTCCACTATAACATTGCAATTATTCTCTATTCCACTACAACACTACAAGATGTATGACATACATGTACCAATAGTATGAAACTAATGTTAGATGCTACCAAAAAGCACATGACCTCACTGGAGGTAGCTTTAGTGAACCACAAGGGACATTGGCTTTCATGTAGATATTATATGGTCTAAAACCACCTTTTGGTCCTCGAGTAGGAGTTGAAATGAATTTTGATTGGATAAGAGTTTATCATCCTTAGATTTTAATGGCCCAAGATCCAAAGGCATGTAGAAAGAGTGGAGGTCTAGCCCCTTTTGGTCCACTAGTGAGTTATTTCAAGTGACATGGATTTCCTTTAATAACAATGATGAGTTAGCTTACATTTGTTGATAACAGCAACTGATGGTTGACAACTATCATCATTATCAATTAACAATTGAATTATGAAAGGTTTCACTACCTTTGGAGAAAAAAAGGAGTTTACATACTTGGATGATAAAAATGAAAGAATTTGAACCTAGAATCCATTTAGAATTGACTTTAACAACAACCGGTGATAGAAAAAACCCAAGCCTAATAATTATAATAAATATTATACAAGATGAACCTAAGCATGGAATGCACATATAACCTTGCACAAAATCCACTTAGTACGGTAGTCCTTGAATGTAGAGTCCATAGAAGGAACTTTGAGTTAACGATCATCTACATAGTACATGGAAGGAAAACAAGAATTCAGTCCATGTAATGTTGCAACAATTGAGTAATTAAAATTTAAAAGGAGACAAAATGGAGTTATTACATACACAGTAAAAACAAGAAAGATCCACAAGGTGTAATTCCTTGTTGACAGGGTTATAATTTGTTTGTGCTAGGGCTCAATAATCATAATGTATTCATATCTCATATATAGATTGCTTCCCTCTACTAATATTTTCACAAATAATTTCATTCATAACTATCACGTGGTAATAATAATTGGATATCACACAACTCAATGCTTATTCCATGTTACTTCACGTGGCTAAATATCACAAACTTCCTTGAACATTGTACCCTGAGATTTGAGATGATGTTTGTTTTGTTTAGAAATCCTTTAACTATCACAATTTGCAACACCAATCCATGTCTATGTGTCATGTAGCATATTGTCCAAATTTGATAATATGTGTCTTTACGCCTATGACAAATTGTCATGTGTGACTACAAGGCTATGACATGCATCACTTGTATAACATCTTGATCTAGAGTCCGTAATTGCAGGAGAAAAGCTTGCAACATCACTACCTATTGAGGTAGTGTTATTAGTCTAAGAGGTAGATATAGTGGACTTAATTATATATGATGCATATCATGTTTCACCACCTATTTACGTATATCTTATTGTGGAGTGTTATGTTGAGTTTGTATTCCTATTCCCAATTAAGGCACAAAAAGTATTCCCATCACCACTAATACTACCTCTCTACTAAGAATCTCTTCATGTTAGAGAATCATAGCATCATAATAAAGATCTCGAGCAAGTCGACATTATTTACTATCCAGTCCCCTAAGATTGAGTCATAGAGATAGCCTTCTTTTATGAATGGTAGATATTCTTAGATCTGATGCTATTCAAACTTTCCAAAGAGATGGATCAATAAATTGGTAAATTTCCTTCTTGTTAAATATATGAAATTTTATTCCTAAGCATTGTGTGTATTGTGTTGGGTGTTGTTGCAATTGACATTGTCAATGTAGGAAAATAACATAAGTAGGTCATCCTTCCCTTTATAGAATGAAGATGGATGCACAAAGTATCCATTTATTACCATAGATAATGTTATCACATGATCTCTAATCAAATCTTGGGAGAGTTTGCTACTTAGTCAAAGAGGGGAGGGTTTGTTTTGCTTTTAAATAAATAAAGTGCATGGTAAATACATGCTCAAAAGATACATTAAATCCCTTGAAGGGCTTGACTTTGAAGGCCTTGAGTAATTATTTATTGAAGCCTTGAAGGACCCATAAGTGAACCAAATACAAGCACATAGCCACTGGGAAATTTAGGGTTGTCTACTTAACTTTCCCATGAAATTGAATCTACTTTGTTACCATGGAAATAAAGTTGCACAACTTTTTAGAAAGATGTGTGGCCTCTTTATCAATAGGGTAGGGAAAGGGGCTCTACTTATCTACCTCTAAGAAGAAGAAAATGATAGGTATATGAGGGAAGGGGAATTTTTTTTGTCTCCCTTGAGCAATTAGCACAACTATTGTACTTTATGATGATAATAAGTGTATAATCTTTAGCATAAGATAAAGATGCAACAATAGAAAAGGTAGCCACATAAGTCACAATAATTTAATTCATTGACTAAACAATTCTCTAGTAGCTGGTTCCATTGTGGATTGAAAAGTGGAAGCAAAAATTGAAGAAGCAATCATATCCCTAGCATTAGAAAAGCTAGTTGATGACCAAGCCTTACCTTCATAGAAAAAGGCATAAGCCCACATGTGAAATACCTAGTGCAAAGCATGCTTCTACATCCTCAAGTGGCTAGTGGTGTAACAACATCAACAACATAATTGATAGATGAGATCTTACCTTTGTAATTCTTTCAATTTATAAAGATGCGTGGCAATGCATAAATATATGTGACAATTTCAAAGAAACACAACCATCAAAGAGGAGCAAAAACTAGTACATAGTATTCATTGTTTACAAGATGGTACATGAAGATCTTGGTATAGATTGAGCTTAAGAGATAAAGTGCCTCATAAAATAAAATGTTATAGAAACAAAATAAAACTAATACTAAAGTTTAAAATGAAATTAATTGATTCCTACATTTATAATAAGTTACATTCTCAATTTAGCAATATATATCTTCAAACCATAAATTTATAAATAAATAAATAAAAAATTAAAATATTAATTTACCTTAAAAAACCAAAAACATATATATATATAATTTATGATAAAAAAATCGCTAAATTTCTTTCCCTTATGCTTTTATATTTATATATATATATAATCCTTACTTATAATACTTCACATACCATTTCACATACCATTATTGAACCTAGAATAGATAAAAGAAACTGAATTGCGTGAAAACAATATATAATGCATAATAGCAAGAAGATATATGATGCTTTATATCCATATCCATAAATAATTAGTAATACCTTGAACACAAAATATCTACACTTATAATTAACATGGCAACGTAACGCCCCACTTTATGAAGCTTATAATACGTATTTGACAATAATTGAAATGTTCATAGTGCACTTATTCTCGTTTGCAACATATCATAAAAGAGAATGCTAAGTGGTAATCTTTTTCCAAAAGTCATGTGTGTTGCTTGTCAATGGGCCGTGAGTTTAATTTTAAATATTAATGTTTATTAAATTTGAAGTTAGTTAATAAAATTGCAAGAAATACACTATATAAAAGGAAATTGAGGAAAATAAAATCAGTAAGAGGTGTAATTACAATGAGATTAGGAATAATGAATAAGTTTTAAAATATTTTTTATTTTGTTTTGTTTTGTTTTGTTTTATATGTATTATGGAAACATGTTATTTTAAGGAAGGATTTTTTATATTTAATTGAAAACAAATGTGCGATGGACATGAGATTTTGATTAGATTTTAGGGTTTTATAAGTTTATCATGTGAATATGAAAATAAGTTATGGTTTTTTTTAGTGTTAGTGTGTTGAAAGTAAGAGGTAATCAAATTGATGTATGTTGGTCAACTTAATGTAGGTTGGTTTGGATAATTGGTATTTGAAATATTATTGGTAAAGATTGAACATATCTATAAGGAAGATGGCTAGTTATCTTTAGTCCTGGTAAGTTATGAGATTTTGGAAAGAACTAAGTGAATATTTAAATAGTCAAAAGTATTGTCATTTAATTTTAATGTAGGGTGAACTCAAAATATAATGTGGTTTTCAATATTAAGCTCTAAGGAGGAGGTGTGGTAAATATGATGTTCTTGAAGATACGATAATTTGTCTCAATGTGACATTGGTGGAGCAAACTCTAAACTTGATGAGAGGTATCCTTAAATTAGAAGGCTATTGGAGTCTAGTGCACCTCTAAGGCTAAATAAATCGATCATTGCACTAAAGATACAAATCCAAATAATATAAAGTTTAGGGAAAAGTGACTCTTGAAGCACAAGGACCAAGGTATCTCATATTGAATATATTCATTTGATTCACTTTTGAAAAAAATAAGAACATCCATATTAAAAGGATAGACTTATTGCGTCGAGAGAGGCGCTCTTCGGCTGAAGTAGTGATGTTGTAATGTTTAACATTTTGATTCAATCAAAATAAAGCAAAATTAATTTTTTTTTTTTTAATAAAAAATAAAATAAATAACATGAAATTCGCTAACTCATGGTTTTTCCCATGGTATTCTTACCCCAAAGTTTTTTCCACGGTATTCTCCTCTAATTTGGCCTATTTAAAGGCTAAAAATTAACCCAACCTATATCCATCTTAACTCGGGATCTATCAAAGCCCTAAGAGGGATTGGATCTATTTTCACTCTAAAAGAGGTTTGCACCTCAAGAGGCCTCGAGAGAGAGATTTGATCCCTCTTAGGGATTGGTAAATTTGAATTGAAGATAAATCTAGAGACCGATCTATACCCAAGGCCAACAAGATGAAATGAGAAAGTTCTCACATCTAACTTGAACTAGTCCAATCCATATATATATATATATATATATTTAATTAAAATTGTAATTTGAAACTTACAATTTAATTTATTATTGTAATGACCCTTGAATTGAGATTTTTATACTCAAAACTTTTTACTTTTCTTATATTTAATAACTAGTTTTCAAAATAAAATATATTAACAAATTGTTGAATTTTGTTGCGTTTTTTGGAAAGTCACAGTTTTTATCATGCATATAATATAATAAGATAGCTATCTTATGTTATGGAAATTTAAATATTAATGTTATTTAAAATTATTTGAATAAAATTTGTTATTAATTATTTATAAAGTATAAATTAGTTGGTTTATGTAAAATTTAGTTTTATTGAATTTGAAATTAAGATAGAAATTAATTACCAAAATTATGTTATATTAAAAAAAATAAATTAATATCTCATGTTGATCTATACTCACCATAAATCATGAAGTGTTTTCAACTACCAACTTTTATACTTTTCACTCATCTTAATTACAACTACCTTGCAATCAAACCATGCAACCTCTCTTTCCCATAGAATCCTTAAAATAATTAAGGATAGATTTGAACCCTCATCACAATTACCTTGAATTCAAACTATACAGCCTCTCTCTTCCTCATAAAATCTTTAAAATAATTAGGGATAGATTTTTGAACTAATGACTTTTTATAATTCAAGATAATACAATATACTATAGCCTATTTTATTATATATTTAAAAGGTTTTCCGTATACATTTTTCTATTTAATTTACCGAAAATCTAACAAAAATTTATTAGACTGACATAGAATTGTCAAATCTCCATAATCCAAATGTTACCCAAAAAAAAATCAAAAATGAAAATTTAACTCAAAAATTGGAAAAAAACTCCATAAACTTATTATACTGTGTGACAAACACGGCATAGTTAAATGTGTGACTTTGAAAGAAGAGAAAGTACACATCCATTCATCTTCCTTATCCTTAACATGCAACTGTCTTAACACTGAAAATTCCCACACTGTGGTTATCAATCAGTCATATTATAAATTTATAATAAAATTAAATAAATATGAAAATATATTTAGAGATTTTTCAATGGAAATAAATTATTATCGAAAATTTTTTTATTCAGGTGAAATGAAAATTATAAAAATAAAAATTAAGGAATTCGTTATTCACTGGAGATAGAGAAACAATGAAATGAAAATGAAAATTAAGAAATTATTTATTCATTAATACAGAAAAAATAAAAAAAAATAAATATAAAAAATTTTATTTATAAACCATAAAAATATGTGATTCTTATTTTTAAAATAAATTAAAATAAATTAATTAATTAACGAACAAAAAATTCACATTTCTGTAAACAGACATATTTCATTCACTCACTTTTCCCAAATCCAATCTCATTAACGGTCTTCCTGACTCTCAACCATAACTGAGTTCGCTGTCACCCGGGCCATAACAAATTAATCTCCAGAGGAAGATGTGAGGAATTTGTACATGCACCATTAGAGATCACAACACAATTGACAGTATTCAAGCAAACACTGCAAAATTAAGCAACCAGCCAGTCATAGGCCACAGAATGGATTAAGGAACAAAATTATAATTATTTTTTTTCAGCACAGAAAAAAGCTATATAGTCGTATTATATTCATCTAAACAGATATGTACAGCGATGTAGATATAGGAATCTTCTGATATGAAAAGTGGTAGGTGGTTCAAAATCATATGGAGAGAAAGGATATATGTAGCCCTATCAGATCTGTTACATAGAGGTCAAGAGGAAAAATGCATAATGCATATATGTTCTTATAGAATTCCAAAAAACAGTCCCTTCAGTCATGATTATGTATGGAAAAGTGACAATAATATGAGTCAAAAGTTGGGGAAACAGAAAATCATACCAGATTTGACTTCACAAAATAGAGAAATATGTACCCGGCATGGAAAAGTCTTGGATCTGATGGGAGATGTTGTCCACTGTAATCTGCCACCTCCATATGCCCTGTGGCGATATTAACCCCTACTTTGATAAAGCATCTGCTCTCCGATTTTTATCCCTGACAATATAAGAGATTGTGTAGTCATTACAATTATTTACAACAGCCTCCAGCACGCTGGCCCTGTGCCAATTCTCAAAGCAAAGAGCTCTAAACAAAGAAAAAAACATAATTGGTCTGTACACATACAAAAACCCTTCCAATTTTGGATCAACTTATAGTCTCACTGCCCAGAACGAATTCTAGCAGAGAAGTGGACTTTACAGGACAGCAGATTTTGCAGGAAGAGGCCATCATGGATGAATGACTTTGGGCAAAGTTGTCCCCATCCTTTTGAGGGCCTCCAGTATTGGTGCGGCCAAGGAAGCAAATATCTTCCTTTTAATGCTCCCCCGCTTCGGGAGAGGGCTCGCCATCTTTCCTTGGACTTCGGCCCTGCCATTGGCAGGCCCCCCCATGGCTACATAGTAATGATCTCCAGATTGTTTACTCTGCATTGTCCCGCCTCAGAGAAATCAGAATTTGATTGCCTAATTGTGCAGCTTTAACTCCCAGATGCTATGCTAGAAAAGCAAAGAGCCAGAATCGTGATGGAGGAGCAGAAAAGCAGGGCAGAATACAAATGCCTCCAGACCGATGTGGCCTCACAGTCTATACAGCCTCTAGCTTCAAATTTCCCCTCCCCTTTTTATGTTTTTTCAAATGGAATGGGACGAAAAGCCTATAGTTTGGTTACTTCGGTTCAGGAAGGGAGTTGGATAAAATTTTGTAGTTTTCTGATATTTCAAAGCTTGCTTAATGCGGCGTGCAAATGATTGGTTGATTGTGTTCAAGACGCGGTCAGTTATGGTGGGCCAACACGTAAAGTTATGACATTAAAATTACATAAAGCAAACACCTTCTCGCGGCCAACAGGCAGAGTTATGACCTCAACAAGACAAAACAATCACCTAGTCGTTGAAATGAGAGAATGTGGGAATATTTTATTTGTTCTGTTCAAGTGTTATTTTGTTTTAATAGGGAGCTGATGGTCATCTAAGAGACTTCGGAATCGAGTCAGTGGACTGTCACTATATTCTTGAGCTTAACTTATTTGTTTACAAACCATGTTAGATAATGCTCTTTTACCAATCAGCAAATGCCTTCTTCTCTGGTACGTCATAGTTAGGCCTAGCCCATGGGCGATTTGAAATGATATTAAAAATATTTAGAAGATCCGTGTGGTTTAAAATATATAGAGGGGGTAGGTTTTTATTTTAAGAAATATTTTATATAGAGAATAGATATGTGTTTAAGTTTGGGAGATTTTTTTAAATTTAATAATAAAGTTCAAAATCATCGCAACAAAGTTTATTATGTTACTTATAGGATTTGAATTTAGATAGAGAGGTTAACAATTATTGTTCTCAAAAGCCTAAGATAGGCCTAATAAATAAAGTGGTAAATTTATTATAATTTAAGTGTTAATTGACCGTTATTGATTGTTATTTGTGAATGTTAACTAATAATCATAATATATATTTTTAAATCATATCATTTAGAATGACTTTGAGTGCACAACTTCACTCTTCCTAGATAATTTTGGGTTTAGGTTGTTAATTTGGTAAATTTATAGTTAAAAATGAAATAAAACCCTAAAATAGGTTAAAAATATGTCAAGTATTACGTCAAAAAAAAAAATCAATCATTCTTATGATTAGATATAATAAATCATATATTAATAATAACTATTTTTTTTTTAATTAAAAAAAAACTAAAAAGAAATATAAACAAAAAAAAAATTCTGTTTTATAATTTAATTATAAATAAAATCAATACACTATAATAATATTTTTTTTAATTATATAACATAAAATTATCTTGCAAATTTGGTCTGGTGCCAGTGGAAGATCTATTAAGTCGTGTGTGTCGCTATGCAGGTCATGGGTTCTAGTATCGTCTCACTGGAGGGCCATCCTGCAGGCTGGGTGGTTCCTCCTAGAGGTTATAGTGGCAACCAGTGGGTGGTTCCTCCTAGAAGTTATAGTCGCAGCTGGTGGGATTCGACCCCATGTAACGCGAGTATGATACCACCATCATTAGCGATTCCACTAGTCAACAAAAAAATTATATACATTAAATTACATATTTTTATAAATACAATTGAATTTTATTTTAAAAATTATCATATATATAAAACATTTTAAATTTGAAAAATCAGAACACTTTAAGTCAAACATATAATTAAAAATACATATTTTATACACAACAATCCTAAATATTTAACTGAAAAAATTCCATACAACATTATATCAAAATAAATTAAATGAATTGCCCATAGCATCATATTTTGTACTTCTTTTATTGATTTTCTGGCATAGTCCTATACTCTTTAGTAAAATGGATCATTGGAAATTTTATAACTTTAAAATTCTAAAGCGAAAGTGTAAATATTTGTATGTTTTAATTTTAATTAATAATATATTTTTATTTAATTAATGATAAATATAAGTGAGATATTTTTTAATCATAAACATATGAAATTTAAGAAATAAAATTTTAAATGACAATAATTATTAAAATGGTCCAAGGGTTAATATTTTAGTATTTTAATTAATTAATTATTAAATTCATTAACAAAAATCGTAATTCCTTTTATAATTTTAACATTATTATTAAATTTTAATAATTTTTTTATCAATGTTTAAAATTTATTTATTTAAAATTTAATTGGTATTTTGTAATATTACTTGTGTATATATATAACTAATAAAAAAATAAAAACTATTGCATGACCCACATGAGAGTATAGTTGGCAAGTCGAAGTAGTGTTATGTAGTTGTTGGAAAATAGGTTCATAATACCTTAGTCCACAGTTGCCATAGATAAATGATGTGGGCTGACTAGGTGGTTGTAATGGTTGTCACATCTACAGAATGGAGAAAACGCACACAATAAAAGAAAGACATGGACAAGTTAGGATTTATGAGGAAATTCCATTGGCTTTTTAAGTTGAATATGGATTTCATACTGTGAACAGGTGATACCAACACATAATAATAATAATTTTGTACATTTTTATCAAAATAATAAAGTTGGATATTTTGATAAATTAATTTTTTCTTGTTTATCTTCACGTTTCACAATGCAAAAGACAATGTATATATAAATATTCCTTTTTCATTAAAAATTTTAAATACAATATTGTTTATAAATGCATTTGTTTCCCTTATGATAGGTCACGGTGAATGGGTGTACTGTTAAGGCACTCTTTGTGAAGGTCACTGGTTCAAATCCCCCGTGGGTGCTTACCTACAAAAAAAAAAGACTTCCTCAATTTTTCAATAATCTCAATTATATTTTCAAAATTTTAAAATTTCAATATCATAGGATAATATCTTTATTTAAAAAAATTGGAATAACAATAATTTATTATTTGGCCAAAGTATATTTAAAATATAAATATATGGAATTTAAACACCGAGCATAAAAATATTTATTACAATAATTTAGTGGTACATAATATCATTAAATATTATAGGTTATCAATATCACATGTCTATAAAATAATAACTCAATTTCCTATTAGACTTGTTTATTGATAGACTTTTTTTAATTAGGCATTTTAATTAAAATCTTAGAAAATGCATATCTACTTTTCTCTATAACATATTATTAAAAATATTTTTTAAAATTCCTCAAAGAGAAATCTCTACCATCTTTCTAATAATTATTAATAATTAAGTAGTATTATTTTTGACATAATAATTTATTAATTTTTGCATAAGAGGCAGTATTACATAGTTATTGCATAATTTTAAAATTACATGGAGATACATTTTTCCCTCAAATTTTGATCATACAGGTTAATGTAATAGGTTTTCCATCTTTATCAAAAGTAATATCTTTTCCCTATTTCCATTTGAAGAAAAGAAAATGCCCATATATGAAGTTTGGGAAATGCCATAAACATAAAGACCAAACGAAAATCAATTACTAAATACAAATTAAAACGAAGTGAAATCTCTCTATTACCTATGTCAGAACTTGAACAAAATCTAATTTGTCAGACATCTTATGTTAGAACTTGAAGAAATCTGTGAAGCATCCCAGGAGTAGTGTTGGAAACTTGAATTGAACTGATATGAGCTCACACGTTATAATATTTTCTTCTGCATTGATTTGGTTCAAAGAATTAGTATACATTTCCAACATTTAGAAACAAAGGAATATATTTTTATTTAGTACATATATTTTGTTTTGCCTTGAATTTCATGTTCAAGTTTTTTATTTATAAAAATATTTTTCCAAATATATTAGAAATGTGAACAATTAGAAACACAAAAATATATTTTCATTATTTTACATTGCTTTGAATTTTATATTCACGGTTTCTATTTATAAAACTATTTTTTTGAAATTTAATAATTTAAATATTATTTTTAAATTTAATATTATAAATATATCTAACATCAATATATTTTATACATTTATCTAATCAATATTTAGAATTCATCATCATTTCTCAAATTACAACAATACTATATTTAAACTAAGCTATAAATATAATAACTACTATGTAACATTCATTACCTAATAGCTACTATGTAACATTCCTTACCTAGTATAAAATTATGGGATACAAATTAAATTAAAAATTTAATTCTCATAAATAAATAAAAGTTTAACTAATAATAATCAAATTGACGCATAATCTTTCTTTTCCCTTGGATGACAATTTAGCAAGGCTTATTTGGTGAATACATGAGACTAACAGTCTCCACTTTGAGAGAGTTATTAAATCAATGGGCCAATATGGCCTCACGTTTGGATGGTGGAGTCTTGAGAACTAAAAAGGGTTACCTATTTTCCAATTTCTTAACCCATTAACCTTTGTCACGATTAAAAAAAAGTGCATGGTGGATCTCTCTCATCTTCTTAGAAATGTGTATTGAGATATAATTACACATTACTATGGTTTTTTTTGTTGGTTGAACTATGGTTACAGCACTCTTACTCATCTTCACCTTTACCTTTGTTTAATTCTGATGCATCTGTATAAATGATGTATAAGGAACAAGAGAATAGCGTGATGGTTGTAAGAACTGATGTGACCGTGTGCCAGTAGAGGAATAAAAATAAATAACCAATGTGATAGTGGAAGTAGTGAGATAAAGCAAAACCTTATATCAAATTTTCAAAAAATACATAATATTTTTTTTAGAAACTTAAATTAACCTATGTTTATTTAGGTTTCTCAATCCAAAAAAAAATCATATAATAAAATAAAGTTGGTAATAAAGCTTTTATTCTATTCCATAATCCAATAAAGTCTACAATAAAGCTTTTATTCTATTCTCTAATCCAATAAAAGAAATAATACAATAATTATTGAAGTCTGGCGAGAAGTAATAACAATGTTATATAAAATAAGGCAATATAGTTAGTGTTCTCTGCAACTTAGTAAATTATTGAGTTCTGAAAGATGGATACATAGTATCTGCTCTTGGCTAGTTTAAGTATAGCTGAATTAGAGTGAAAAAAACAATAAAGAGACACAATTTTATGTTAATAAAAAATTAGAATTGAAATGGCAAGATAGTTCATAATTGCATTATGCAATGCAAAAATTATAGGAACTTCAGTTATTACATTACAATTAGGTAGTGTTCCCTCTCATTTAGTTAAATTATTGAGTTTTGAAAGGTGGCTACAGAGTACCTGCTCTGGCCTAGTTTAAGTATAGCTAAATTAGGGTTAAAAAACAATAAAGACACAAAACTTTATGTTAATAAAAAATTAGAATTGAAATGACAAGATAATTCATAATTTCATTATGCAATTCAAGCTTTGTGTAATGAAAAAACTATGGGAAATTCAGTTATTACATTACAACTTCAATGTAGCTAGAATATGGCACTTTTAATTAGTACATTGCATCTATGTTAACAATGTGGACTTTAATGTAAAAAGATTAGCAATGTTCTTATTACACTATGTCAATTTTAATGCCATGTTAACATAGGGATTTTAGTTATAACATTGCATCTAGACATTTACAGATAACATTTATCTCTATTCATTTATTTAGTTTTTCATAAAAAAATTGTATCTGCGAATTTCCATTGAATATCTTCCATGTGGAAGTAACTCAGTGGCCCACGTGGCAATAGCCATCTGAAAGGCCAGGTAGAGTCAGGTTTATCCATAACCTGATGATTGACATAGTCGTGCTTGAGGAGAAGTGGGGTGAACTTCTAGTCGTGCAGACCTCACATTGTGGGCCGAATGGTTAATCAAAGTCAAGGGAGCAGATGCATAACTCTCTCTGCCTATCCATAACTCTGACAGGTCACATGATAAACATTAGATGCAAAATTATTAAACCATACATATTTTCCACTAGTTGTGTGAATATCACTATGGTTCTAGTAAGGTCCACAGACATCAGCATTTGGAAATTGATTTTTCCGTTTCCAACATTAGCAATGGCGTTTTCATGTGATGCGGGATGGTCGCTGAGATTCTCGAGCTTTTGGCTATAGGAATTGGTTTCAACAGAATGGTTATCCTCAACATGCATTTTGTTTTCAATGTACTATCAACTATAATCATTGGTCGTTTCTTTTTTCATTCAATTGCCTTTGCTTTTGGACGGATTATTAGATAGATGGATGGATTCAACACTCTACCTTCTATTTTTTTTGCAAGATTGTATATCATTTCTCAAAGGAAAGACTTGATTTACCTAAGCTTATTGTATTCTTGAAATATGTACAAAATTATCATATGAAAGTTTCTATAATAGTTTTTAATTAATGATTTATAAATTCTTTTAAACTTATAATTCATTAATACATTGGATATGTTATATTTGTCTACAATTGCTTAATATAATATATTATTTGTTGTGCCTGGTAAGTCGGATGTCCTCTACGAATAAAATAATAGTTTTTCTCCACTTGAGCGCTTTTCATTAATCCTTGACATTGTGTGGTGGCAGTTATTTTGTTTCAAGTTTGACTAACAGATTATCCGACTACCCAACCCATGGTTCCTCCCTGTATGAATAAATAATATTTTTTCTAAGCTTGAGCGCTTTTCACTATTCTTGAATTTTTTTTGGTTTTTCCTAATATAATGAGTCGTTTGGTTGTAGTTTTTAAATAGAGGTTTTCCTTATTCCAACGTTGATCTTGCCTCTTTATTCAAGAAACGGTTCATACGTCTTTTCACATTAAATTGAAATTCATTGCCTGTTATGTGAAATAAACAACTTGAAGTTCAAGATTTAATCAAAATCAAGTAGCATTTTGCCTTACCTGCTTTCAAAAGTTCGTGTTTCTATTTAAAACTATTGTATCAGTTGTTCTTTGAAAGCATAACCTGAAAACTTGAATTTCATTATCAATTTTGACAGTTTACCCTATAAGCTGCAACTTTTGCTAAGTGGTAGTATTTCAAAAGGTTTCTTCTTATTGAGTTAAATTGGATTTCATAAAAAATCTTAATATCTATTGTGTTGGACATGCAAGATGCAAAATGGGGAAAAAGGAAAACCCCCTGCTTCAAGACAAGGATTTAAACGCATCAAAGAAAAACTAAAGTAAGTGGAAGATCCAAAATCAGGGGACTATACTCTGATCTCAGCTTTGATTTCTGACACAACTTACAAAACGCAAGATGCATGTACGATGACATGGGAGGAAGTTTATAATTTATTTGAAAATAGGGAGTGGCTAAAGTCAAAAAGTTCTAATAAAGAGAAAAATGCACATTATGAGAACATTAGAAGGACATAGTTACACAAGGTTGGTGCTAGGGCTAGAATATTTCCCTGTTATGACATGATACAACGGATTTTGAGCCATGTTGACATTACTACACACATAGTTACATATTCAAATAGAAATGTGATAGCATCCTGGAGGCGAGAAACCCTTTTAGAAATTTATAAGCTTAGTTCTCTTGAGCTCTTTAATTACTTCTGAATTTTTCAATAATTTCAACAATACAGGTTTTAAACAAAGTGGCTACAATTATGATAGATTGATTGAATATTGGTTGCACGAAGAGAAATAGGGTTTTAAACACAAATCATCTTAAGGATTACCCAATTTTTATTTTCAAAAGGACTTTTGGGTTCATCATCAGAATGTTATTTATTATATGGGGGAAAGAACCCTGAGCATTGCAAAATTCATTGGATATCGTTTATTCACAGTATCCAAAATGACTCAAAACATTTCAATTGGGTTGACATTCTCTCCCAAAACTTGACAGATGCTTTTAAGTTAGCAATTGTGTGCCTTCTGAGCTACGAACACATTTTTTGCATGCCTGGTTACCTGTTGGACATTGTCATTTCCTTTGTCCCCTTTCCTCTTATGAAGTGGAATTATCCTGGTGACGATCAGTTTCCCATTCAAAATTATGCTCCATTGTTATGGGAAAGTAATTATAAATTTCATTTTAATGGTATTTGAAATTATGTGTTGATCCCTCTACACATGGTGATCATTGGCATTGCTTCTCTAAGAATTAGTGGAGAGATGAAACAGGCACTTGATGAAATAGGAAATTGGTTCATTGAAGAGTTGTTTTCCTATATTAGAATATATGGAAGTGAAGTTGGTCCATATGTATTTACAAGGTACATTCCATAAATAATATCTCTTAGAGAAGTAACAAATCAAACAACATTAAATGGTCAAGCATGAAAGATGAGTAAACTTCAGAAGGATATTTGGCCAAATTTTCCAATTATGTTTGGAAGAATAAAATTGAAGGACAGAGGCCATGCATTCAAGGAAGATGAAGAACTAAACAATGTTTATCTTTATTCATTAGCTCATTTTGATTATGACCCTAGTGGAATAATAAACAATCACTATATGTAAGACCTATATCAAAAATTTTACACATCAAGAACCTTATTTCGATGATATTTTCATTGACATTGATACCTCTAATCAGACAATTAAAAGGGGAAAACTGAGTGTTGAGGATAGGAAAAAACTTCAGGCATTCATAGAAAAAAATTATGAAGATTTTCGTAAATAGAAAAGTGCATTATCTTCTATTCAAATTGAAGATTGATCTCTTGAATGTATAAAAGTTAATTTTACATAGCTTCTTTTAGAACTAGCGTATTCTTTTGAGCAGTCTGAACAAATTATAATTGAAAATATTCCTGATGTTTATGTTTCATTCCATCAATCAGGCAGTTAAATTTCTAATGAAGATGTGAAGCTAAAACAATAGGAACAACAAGGTCAGATGATTGAAGATAGCATGACAACAACATAAGTCAAGCACCAGGAACAACAAACATAGGAATAAGCAACGAGGCCGAGTATCTTTCCCGAATACATTATTGTCCTTGATTCTCTTGAGGGGCCCAACCAAAAATAAATATAGTCTAAAAAATATGTTGAAAAAATTGAAGAGATGGAAGCTGGTAAAAAGGACAAACAAGAAACTGTTGATTGAATAGTCACAGAGAGTCTCAATCAGGAGACACAATCAATTGAAAAAATGCTAAAATCTTCGAGCTTTTAGTACTAGAAACATCCCACGCAGTTTCTATGACACCCATCTCCACGAAAACTCCTCTAAGTTCATTTGTTTTTAAACCAATCACTGAAATTGTTCCATTTCTAACTAAGTATTATTTCAATACCCAAGCAAATTCAGTTGTAAGAAGGACTAAGAAGAGAAATCTTGACACACTTGAAACAATAATTGAACATAGCTAGTAGCCAAGTGGAGATTTGAGATAGAAAGTTGAATAATCTTCATAGACCCTTGGAGCATTTGTTAACAATCAACAATATCATGTAAGTAAAGGTTGAACAACTTATCAGACTAAGTTATAGAGAATAAAAGAGTTAGAAATGCAAATCGAAAAGAATAAAGAATTTAGTTAAGAGAATTGGAACTTGCTCATTCAGTAGCCCTTGTTGGAGGATTTGCTATTGAAAGAGTGAAGCTCCAAAGTCATTTTTAAATAAAATTAAATGAATTTGAAATTAAGAATTTTGAGAATATTGAGAAAATGAGAAATTCATATGAAGAGCAAAATTGAATATTTAAGGAACAAGTTGATAGCAACATTGAAGTTATGACCACAACACTCAAGGAAGAAATTGAAACTTTGCAATCTCAACTAAAATAGGATCGTCCTGCTAAACAAAGTTTGAATGTATTCAAGGAACAGGCAATTCTGGTTAACCAAATACTAAGAAAAAATCAAGTTAGATTCTACAAAAAAATGGATAAAATTTGTAGACTTATCATGAGACTGAAAGTCTCAATGAAAGGATTGAATATTTGGTTGAAGAAGGTAGAAGTATCGAAGCAATATTTTCATCAATTTTCGAGTGGAAAAAGAAATTAGAACCACAACATATTCCTAAAGCCACTAATAAGGAAAAGAGACTCATGTGTTCTTCATTAAGCTACAGAGAATCAGAAGCAAAGGAAATACAAGTGTGGACTAAAAAAAATATTGAACATTGCACGAAGGTATGGGATATTGGAACAAACTTGATTAAGGAATTTAATCTTCATATATTCAAACCAATAAGGGATGCAGTCCTCAGATCTATGACTGAACAACTGAAAAAAGATAGCACAATAGAAAATTCGAGAGTGATAACTGAAACCAAAATATGGATGCAAGAAACTTTCTGAAATTACCATTTGAATAGATCAAATTAATTTTAATTTTTTTTGTTAAGTATAGTAAAAATAAAATGACCGTCGTGCTAAACAAAGTTTGAATGTATTCAAGGAACAGGCAATGCAGGTTAACCAAATACTAAGAAAAAATCAAGTTAGATTCTACAGAAAAATGGATAAAATTTGTATACTTATCATGAGACTGAAAGTCTCAATGAAAGGATTGAATATTTGGTTGAAGAAGGTAGAAGTATCGGAGCAATATTTTCATCAATTTTCGAGTGGAAAAAGAAATTAGAACCACACATATTCGTAAAGCCACTAATAAGGAAAAGAGACTCATGTGTCCTTCATTAAGCCACAGAGAATCAGAAGCAAAGGAAATACAAGTGTGGAATAAAAAAAAATATTGAACATTGCACGAAGGTATGGGATATTGGAACAGACTTGATTAAGGAATTTAATCTTCCTAGATCCAAACCAATAAGGGATGAAGTCCTCGGATCTATGTCTGAACAACTGAAAAAAGATAGCACAATAGAAGATTCGAGAGTGATAACTGAAACCAAAATATGGACGCAAGAAACTTTCCAAATTTCCTGAAATTACCATTGAATAGATCAAATTAATTTCAAGTTTTTTTGTTAAGTATAGTAAAAATAAAATGATAATTCATAACCTTCTTTCAATGTGCGAGGTCAACATTGTCCATTTCCACCCCATTCATTTTTCTGCAATTTCTCAAGTTTGTACAAAATGGGTTAGCTTCATCAGAACAAATGCTCCACACCTGCTCAACATTGAAGACAAGGACTCTGAGATGAAGAGAAGTTTGAAGGTGCCTAGCATCTTTTCTAGGATGTTACTTTACATAAGGATAGTATTTCATTTTTAGCATCATGTCTGATTAAATAAATCTTGGATATTCTGTAATTATTTTATAATTTATATGGCATCTTACATTGATGCAAGGATCCATGAATTGTGCAGCTGAAAACCTACATTCTACAATCAATTTTTTAAACTAATTTTTTTTTTAAGACCAAAGTTGAAACTGAATAAGTTTATGAGTTATGTGTCCTATGTCGTGTCATGTTGTAATGTAATTTCTACTATCATAGAAAGCTAATTAACTCATAGTTGTTTATGTTCTTATTTGGTGATGATATTTGATATTAAAAAAGATACAGCATTGAGTTGGTCTCATTTTCGACACAGGTATCAATTTCAAAGTGTTTGATTTAATTATTGCATGCAAATCAATGAAAAATTTTATAGTATGATTATGAAGAACTTTATAGTGAATTTGATAGAATACATAGGAATGGGAATGAAGCGATACATGATTTATTTCAAAAGGTTATGAAAATTTATTCTAGGTTTTGCAAAAGCATGACACTCTATAAATTCAAATTAATCTTTTGTTACACTTGCAATTTGATGGTAAAAAAATAGTCTTTGTATTTAGGCATGTTAGTCAATTCCATTCTATAAAAAAAAATTGAAAAAAAAATTATTTATTTATTATTTTTTTTGGAGATAAGATAGGCTAGTGCATAAGGGTTACAAGGTCACATAAGTAGTTAAGCGTGACGCTAAGTTTTAATATGGGGTATAGTTGACAGCACCCGAAGGATTTCCCTTCAAGTAATACCAAGGGTGACTAAGCTTCTTAGGATTTTGGTTGGGGGGTGGTCTTATTAAGGATCACATCCAAGTGTAAAAAGGTGAACACAAGGGGGGTGTACAACAAGAGTGAAGAGTCCATGAATGTCCAACCTCAATGGACTCTTCCATTCTATAAAATTTGAATATATATTAATATATATATTATTATACTATATATATATATATATACTTATATAATATGGAGATAAGATAGGCTAGTGCATAAGGGTTACAGGTCACATAAGTAGTTAAGAGTGACACTAAGTTTTAAGATGGGGTATAGTTGATAGCACTCGAAGGATTTCCCTTCAAGCAATACCAAGGGGGACTAAGCTTCTTAGGATTTGGTTAGGGGGGTGGCCTTATTAAGGATCACATCCAAGTGTAACAAGGTGAACACAAGGGGGGTGCACAACAAGAGTGAAGAGTCCATGAATGTCCAACCTCAATGTAATAATACTAATCCTTTAGTGAATAAAGGAAACAATGAAAATACCTCACCTCAAAAAAAAAATCTAGTTAATCATGTTGCCCTCCTGCAACCCTAGTTATAGTCCTTCAACCAACTTGTAAGAAATTCTAATTTAACCCATGACAAATTCCAATAATCATTAAGAAATAATAATGTGCTCAAAATGTCTTAGACAGTTTTTCTCATTATTCTCCAAAAAAATGGAATGAAGGACACTTCCTCCTTATATAGAATGGAACTCCTTATCCTTTACAATAATTACAAGAGGTGGGCTCAAAACAATGTTCTCAAACCACAAGTAATTTTACAATAATAGTAATGAATTCACCCTTAGAATGCCCAATGAGGGGAGTTGTTATAATGAAACAATCTAAGTGTCCCTTTAGAAGGGTTTACAATAAAAAACTAAAAGGGCCTCAAAGTGCTCCCTTCCCTAAAACATGGAATCAATATCCATACGTTCAACTAGAAGTTGGGATAGATCGTCGACTCGATAACATGTCTTTGACAATATTCTCCACTAAGTGTTGAGTTGAGTTGAGGTTTTCACCAATAGATGGATGATGTGGATTTCTTCCTTTGCAATGGAGATGTTTTCTCTTCATTTGGAATGGTGTTGTGGACCTCTTCGTGAGTGGTTATGGGATACAAACTAATAGACCCCCCCCCAACACAACATAAATATGATTAGTTTATTTATTTGTGTAAGAATATTGTGGAGTAAAATATGATATCCCCTCGCTTGATATTTTTATGTTGTAAATAATTGTGCATATTTGTTTGTTTACTTTTAATCTTTAAAGTATGAAAAACAGTTGAAGAGTTTAATTAATAATAATTTATTACTGATACTAATTGGTTATAAAGTTATAATTATGATGTTTAATTTTATAATAAAGAAATTTGGAAAAATTAATCCTTGAGTACATATGGCTAAAAAGTTGAGGTTGCAAGATTATTGTTGAATATTTATTATCCATAAAAAATGTTTTAGGCATCTAATCTGGATTATTATATTTATTGAAGAAATTTAGAAATTGGTCAATTAAATGTTTCCCTAAAATACAAGAGGTTGTCATTGGGAGTGGGAAACAGAAACTCATTAATAGATAGTATCTACCTGCCATGTTAGGTCCCTATACTACTAATGTAGCCCCTTATTATTATTAGTGCAACCCCCTTATTGTATTTTTGTGTCCATGTAGTCCTCATGTTGTTATTATTGTGCCCCATAGAAGCCCACTATTGTTATTGGCGTGCCCCTACAATATTATTGTTATGTAGGCTCTGATTATATTGGGACCCCTTAGACTCCTATATATAGAAAGGAGGTCTTGTCATTTGTGTCATCCAAGAATTGCTCATTTGTGTAATATAAAGGAGGTTTCCCCCTCTAATAGGCTGATTTTGAAGTCGTTTACCTATCTTTTTCTCTATTTTGGGAGTTTGTTGCATAACATTTGGTATTAGAGCTTTGGATTCTAGGGTTTTGTTGCTTCAAATAAGACATCATGGAATTTTCGCTATAATGTTTTTTCTACAAAGTTTCAGAAGCTGAAATTAAAACCCATTTGAGCTGAAATCGTTATGAACCTTGGGTCTGAATTTCGGATATTTTCTTGCTATATTTTCGTATATATGATCCAAGAAAGTTAGGGTTTTTGCAAGCTCCCAAATTCCATCTCAAACATGTCATCGGATAATTTTATCTATAACTATAGTTATACGAATCTTCAGAATATAAAATTAAAACCCATTTGAGTTGAAATCATGCTTCACCTTGCGTGTGAATTTCAGAACTTGTTTCACTATATTTTCATAGATATTATCCAAGGACGTTAGGATTTCTATAGGCTCCCAAATTCCATCTCAAACAAGTGATCTTGGGAAGAGCGTCATAACTTTTTGTTTGAGCATTGGATTCAAATTTCATAAAAAAATTACAAAAAGAGGACAGATTGTAGCTTTCTGGGTATTGTTTTCAGGGCTGAAAGTCGAAACAGTGACACGTGGCACTTCGTACAAGTTCGCTCTACTGAACTAGTCTATAATCAGGCCATCGTAGGATATTGGGCATAACTCTTCCTTGAAGAATTCAATCTCGATCAGACCTATGAGGTTAGAAAGAGGACTCTGAAGGCTACCACATTAAGAAATTTTAGACCTTAAGGATCTGAAAGTACAAAGATACAACAGATTCAATATCGAGCTCCTAAAAGTAATAAAAAGAATGACTCGAGTCAAGAAAATAGAAACACCTAGTAAGCAAAATTGGAGGGATGATTTGAAGGATGTGATTGAAGATATGATCAATAAGATCAATGGTATAGAATAAAAATTGAATGGCAACATGGAATATTTGAATAAAGACATGGAAGGTTTGAAGGAAGGTGGGACAAAGTCACTACAAGAAAGGCTTCCTAATAACGAAAAGGTAGTAGAGGAAACTCATGATGAGAAAAAAAGAAATTTTAATCATGATTTCATAGACTCTAATGTTGGATTGAAGACCCACCATATTCCAAATTTAGATATGAGTAAGTTTGATGGCAAGGATCTGGTAACTTGGATACTATAGATGGAGCAATATTTTGATCTACATGATGAGAAAATGCCACAAAAGGTACGCATTACATCTTTGTATTTAGAACCTAATCAGTTTGTATGGTATAGAGGGATTTGTTCTCATAAACCACTTGTCGCCTGGTCAAATTTCATGGAGGAAATGATAACACATTATAAGGATACAAAGAGCAACACCTTCTTTAGCCAATTGAAAAATCTCAAACAAAAGGGGTCAATGGCAGAGCACATTTAGGACTTCAAAAAATTAAATATAAGGGTCAATGGTATTCCAGAGAAGCATAGGATTGAAGTCTTCATGGGGACTTTAAATGA
Organism: Pinus taeda; assembly: GCA_000404065.3. Lineage (NCBI taxonomy): Eukaryota > Viridiplantae > Streptophyta > Pinopsida > Pinales > Pinaceae > Pinus > Pinus taeda. Next base: position 41,929 of record APFE030905421.1, read on the forward strand.
TAACATCCAACATGAGGTTTGTCTTTGGGAACTTGATTCATTGGAGAATGCATACAAGTTGGCAAGAAAAATTGAAAGAAAAATTATGGCAACAAGGAAGCCTAGCACTCATAACTATAAAGATGGAAGTTTTGTTGCTCCTAGCCTTCCACCACCTACAAGGTTGACACCGAAACAATTGGAAGAAAAAAGAGAAAAAGGGATTTGTTGCAATTGTGATCGAAAATACACTAAAGGTCATAAGTGTGCTGAGAAGAAATTAATTTACATAGATGGGGAAGAGGAGAAAGAAAAGAAACAATAAACGTCAAAAGAAGAGGATATACACCAAGAACTAATCTCAGAGAAGAAGAAATGAATATGACCATATCTTGTAATTCATTGACAGGAATTACTACTCCTCAAACTCTCAAGATAGAAGGGCATATCAAGAAGAAAAAGGTAATAGTGTTGATTGATTCGGGCAGTACCCATAATTTTATTCATTGTAAGATAGCCAAGGAAATGAATTATTTCCTATATCCACGACCAGAGTGTCAAGTAATGGTTGCAAATGGAGGAACCATAAATTGCTCTCGAAAGTGCCATAATATCAAGCTATCCATGGGAGAATTTTATACAAAAGCATCCAGAACTACTCAAGTATTGAGGACAACACTTTTTGAAGGAGAGGGGCATGTTAGGTCCTTATACTATTAGTGTAGCTCCTTATTATTATTAGTGCAACCCCATTATTGTATTTTTGCACCCATGTAGTCCTCATGTTGTTATTATTGTGCCCCATAGAAGCTCATTATCGTTGTTGGTGTGCCCCTACAATATTATTGTTATGTATGCTCTGATTATATTGGGACCCCTTAGACTCCTATATATATAAAGGAAGTCTTGTCATTTGTATCATCCAAGAATTGTTCATTTGTGTAATGTAAAGGAGGTTTCCCCCTCGAAGAGGCTGACTTTGAAGTCCTTTATCTATCTTTCTTATATTTTGTGAGATGGTTGCATAACATGCCACCTGTGGGTGAGATGGAAGCAGTTACTAACCACCAAAGAGTGGTAGATGGATAATGATGAAAAATATTTTATCTTATTCTTTTTATCTCATTTTGAAAAAAGAAGAGAGATTGAAGGGAAGCAAGTGTGAAAGACAAGAAGAAAGATTGCATGCCTGTTATGCTTGGGGGCGTAATTATTGGATGCAATATCATGACTGGGAGGAGCCAAGTACTCAATTATTAATTTTCCCATACTACTAAATTCCAAGTTGATGTTCTTACTTACTATGTTCTTTCATTGAAAAAGGAAATAGTTATGTTTTGTTTTCATTTAGAAATTCTATTATGAGAAAGAAAAAGAAAGTTGTTTTGTTTTCATTTAGAAATTCTATTATGAGAAAGAAAAAGAAAGTTATTTTGTTTCTATTGACATATTTATGTACAATAAAAAGAAGGAAAAGTTTCATGTTTTTCAATTGTAAACCTTGTGTAGTAACAGAGACTATTAATATTTTGCACAATATGTTAAACTAACTAAAGAGCAAAATAGTACACATAATAGATTGTTTGTTATTCAAATAAATTTATGAAAAGGGTGATGGATGAAGTTATTTATGCTACTATAACAAAAATTTATTTGTGATCGCATAAAATAGGCGTAACAGTATTATATTTATATATATATATATATATATTATATATAATATATAATATATATATATTATTATATATAGATATATAAGGTAATAGTTATGTATATATATAAATATATATGTTAGACTAGATATTGTATAAAATTTAGAGAGAGAAAAAGGTTTAGACAGAAATGCCTCACTTAGAACAAATAAATTAGGATATTTAGGAGAGAGAAATTTATATATATATATTATATATATATATATATATATATATATCATGCTAGAAATAAGGCATGAATTATGTATTTGTCACTTAATAAAAATGAAATAAACTTTATATCAGATAGGAACCGCTAATAAAAAGCAAATAAGGTTGAAGCAAGGACCTTATAGAAAAAAATTTAAGTTAAATTCATAAAAAGTGTACATATAGGCACGAGGCCTTGAATATATTACATTCTTCCAAGAATTGGAAGTAAAAACAAAGAATTCATGAAGAACTCCTTAAACATATATATACAAGAGAAGCTTTGTCAATGAAGTCATGGACTTAAAAACTAGGTACAAGACCATTTGACTTGGTAGAAGAATTGGTTATTTTGGTGAGTCGAAACTGAAATATGCTTGAACTTGGAAATGTCGAAGGAAAATATATTCTATCTAGATATAGTATTGTTACCTGGAAAACACAAACACAGTAATAATTATTAAAAACTCAGAAATAAGATAGAAGTTGTAGACAAAGGATTAGCAATAAGAAAGTAAGTAAGGAAAGAGGTTCTTAGACATAACCTTGAAGAGGTCATTGGTCCTATAGTAAAAAAAGGGACAGATCAATTAGATGTTGTTATAAGGGTAAGAAAAAAATTAATGATCTAAATGATAGGTATAAATATACATATTATTTAAAAGTGCTCCAAAGAACACGGTAAATTATATAGTCTCAGATTTACAAACAACAACTAGAAATGAAGATGAAATATGTATACATATAAAATATAAAGGTATTAAACTATGAGAGGAGAAGGAATGACTTAATCCTAGTTACAGTGGAGAAAAAATTTAAACTATTGTTTAACTATTACAGCGGGAACTAAAATAAAACAATTATATTTCTCAATATACGAGTTTCCATCTACCAATATGAGTGAGAGGGTATAAAACTTGTTCAAAAACACTTAATACATAGTCGTAATTGTCACAGAACTAAACTTATGAATAGGTAAAATGACACCAAAATATCAAAGGAAAATTATAATATATTAGAGCTTGAAAATATTTAAACCCTAACTCCAATGAGAATTAATAAAAAAAATAACCCTTTTTGAATTAAAAACAAAGTTAAAAACCATGAATAGCTTTACAGAAAAAATGTAACAAACAATGATGGGTAAACATATAGGAGGATTGAGAGCCTATGTAGAAATATGAATCTAGTGAAGAACGATAGCTTTTTTAGCTAGAGAATAAATCATCGAAATAAGGGCAAGGGTTCCAGTACTCTAGGGAGTTCCACATTCCAAAAAAAAAAGAACCTGCAATAGAATTCGAAAACATTATTAACTGAAAATTCCAAAAGAAATACTGGCAGAGAAATATATATGAGGAAATGTGTGTGTTATGATAAAATTAAATAAGCGTTTACCTAAAATATTGATAATGCAAGAAAGGAAGAAGTATCTACACAATGCTGCAGTCATTAAGCGAACTTAGAACTCTTATGCCTAGCAATAATAGGTTTCGAGACAATTCTTCACCAAAGGAGGAGCCATTATTAACTCTGAAGATAGCCACCTGTGAAAAATATTTCATATAAATCAGTCCAAAAAATTTCAAATGTTTCCAAACTTCCTTAAGAAAAAAGTCAAAACAAGAAAGAAAATCAAGTAAAAATAACAGCAGTTACCTCTAGTAGGCATGCAGAGAAGCTATCAATACAGTGATCCATAGAAAAACCAAAAAATTGAATAATGCAATAGACAGTGGAAATGTTCATAAAATATACCCAAACCAGAGAGTAAATGATACAAACAGAGGTGCAGAGAAAACAAGTCTCTAAGCGCCGCAAACAGAATGAATGAAACCCTAAGATCATTAACACCATGATTCAGAGAGATCAAATGACATCCATAGATGTGGTACGTCAAAAATGCCTTCCGCGAAAGTCTCTTAGTCCAACACGTATTTGCGTGGAAGGAACTAAACGGTGTGTTGTAAAGAAAATAGTATCAACCAAAATACAACAAAATTGATGTTAGGAGCCATACAAATCATTATATCACCTCTAAATAATGAGAATGGGAGATATGTATTAATAAAGGTTTAGTAATGTACCATAAAACTAAAATTAAGATACATTTGTAAGGTCTATACCTAGGTTATATGGAAAGCAGTGTATATACGATAATCGATGTTGTGAGAATTAAAACATTATTGCATAAATAAAATTTGGAAAAAAGCTTAACAAATATATATAGATAGATATAGATTAGATAATAGTATATATTTCCATTGTGTTGATATAACACATAGTAGAATGTTTATATACTTAAGGTATAGGTTTCAGATCATAGTGTTACACATAACTATGTGAATATAAATCAAACATTTTGTTGAAAAGGAAATGTGATATTTTCATTGGTAGAATCCACCGATTCTTTAAAAGAGGTGCCTTATGTTTTCAAGGGTTTAGTAATCCACAATACATGAGCTTAAACATAATACTATGAAGAAAGGAAAATATTTTAGTAAAAGTATTAAGGCGTGAACGTGAGGTGCTAAAAGGAAGTTAGTTAATGGGTTGAATTAGAAAACCCACAAAAAGTATGAATTACATAATGGTAGTATTGTAATATTAAATAAGATTTCGCTGAGGATAAATATATAGGTTATATAGACTATAATGGAGAAAATAATTACAAGAAAATGAAAGGTACATATTAGTTTAAAAAATTTATTGTGGTTATAGGAGGCATATCACAAGCGGTATCGGAGTTGTAGGTTACAACATTGGGCCTTTTATGGTTCCTAAACTAAAACAATTATATATGTCATGGACAAATTGTTCAAAGGAATGTTAAAATTTTGAAGTATGGTTGAAAAACTCAATGGACATACTCCCATAGAATCAACTAGAGGTCATGAAGAGCCTAACAACAAAGTAGGAATGATGGGGAGAGGAACCAGTTATGCAAAAAATCATGAGTCTGAATTTTTGCAAGTAGTGCGCAACTTGAAAGTAGACTTAGATAACATAAAGGAAAATCAGGAAAGGTTGTCCAAGGCTAAAGAAGAACAAGAGGAGATTAATGGTTATCTGTCAAGGAAATTAGAAGAAGACTAAGATTATAAGAAAATATCAAAGGCTCACAAAAAGAGAGTTATGAGTGAGGCAACAGATTCTATAACTTCTAGTGGGAGTGAGTCTCATGAATTTGATGAGAGAGGAGAACAAAAATATGAAAGTAGCATCTCCACATCTAGGAAGAAGAGGACTACATATTAGTTGTAAGGAGAGTTTAAAAAGATTAAGACTCCAAATTTTGATGGTGAATATGAAAAAGCAGTAGAGGCATGGTTCCTTAACATCTCTAAATACTTTGAAGTCTACAACTATCTAAGTAATTTGAAATCTAGATTGGAAACTTACTAGTTGACTGGTAAGGAGGCTCTATGGTGGGAATTGAACAAAGTTGTTAAAATAATTAGAAGCAAAAATATGACTTGGAAACTCTTTAGGAAAGAATTCAAAAAGAAATTTCTAACTGAAAGGTATTTTGATGAAAAATCTAGAGAGTTTCATGAGTTAATATTGGGATTGTCTAGTATGGATGAGTTTGTTAATAAATTTATGAGTTTGTTGAGATATGTATCATGCTTGAAGGAGGACAAAGTCAAAATACAAATATTTGTTAGTTTTTTATCTTTCTCATACATAATAATAATTGAGTTTGATAACCCAAAAACTATGGACGAAACCATAAGAAAGGAAAAATTGTGTTTTGACCAAAATATAAAAAATGTGATAACTCAAAAAGTTGGATGGCTAAAAAGAATGAAAAGTTCAATGCCAATAGAAAAAGGTTCAATATACCAACATTTCCAAATACTTTCAAGAGTAATCAAGGAGGAAATTATACTTGGAGTGTGAATTAGCCAACACCACCAATTAAGTGTTGGAGTTGTAATGAAAATAATTTGTGGGGAGACTGCCCACAAAATCCGGAAAACAAAAGGGTCACAGTGAATAACCTACAAGAATTTTCAACTATTAATGACATTTCTTATACTATTCCAAGGATCAATGTAGCTCTATATGAAAGACAAGCAGATCATCAATCTATAATGGTCGAAATTCAAGGTAAAATTTCTGAACAAAATGTTTCACTATTAATAGACCATGGATCTACCTTAAGTTACATTTCCCCTATTACAATTGAAAAGTGTGAGCTTGGGAAAGAAAAATAAATAAAACCTTGGTTAGTCCAACTAGCCACTAGACACTAGAACCAAAAGGAGAGTAACTAAAATAAGAAAAAATTGTTTATTGAATTTAAATGGAATGAATACTCAGTTGAGTTTAGATGTATCACCTTGTGGGTCATATGATGTATTAATTGGGATGGTGTGGTGAAGTATAAGTGCGGACACAAACAAATTCCTTTAGCCCGATAATGGGTCTAGACACAACAGGTACATTCTATGGAATATTTCCTTAGGTTAGAACCAATTAAGAGGGCTTACCTCTTAGTATGCTTATCCTGTTTGATGATGTCCTTTCTTTCTCGCTCCAGCTATCTCTCACTTCCTTATTCAAGCATCTAAAACAAGTAAACAACAACAAACAACAACCGTGATAACAGACAAATTGTAATTCAACCTACTTAACAAGTCAAGAAACATTAAGCCATGAATATGTAAGATGACAAAACATGTAGGAAATCAATCGATAGTTGCAAAGGTATTGATATCAAAGAGAGATTACAACCATTGTCTTGACGTTGCAGTTCTCCTCTAACAAGGCTAGGTTCCCACACACTTCTGCTAGCATTCCCTGATGGCCTCAATCAACAAAAGTTTTAAGGCTCTTCCCTTTCGGCTTCACTCCAAACCAAATCACACTTCTCCCTCACACAACTAGATATCTACAACTATGAATAGCTTGCTACTTACTCCAAACTAAAATAGCACAAGCACACCAACATCAACACTTCAACACTAACACTAGCTTGTGCTTGGGAAGAAGGGAGGTTTATATAAGATGAATGGATGGGATATGGATCCACTCCTCATGGGAGAAGGTCTTATCCCTTGAGGTAGTTCCATCATTATAGGGGAAAGGAGCCCAAACTGACATCCTTGACCCCATCTGTCCAAACCATTTACCAGACTTTCGTTACGAAGCTTCTAGAGCTAGAAGCTTCAGCTGTTAATTTAAAAAACTTTCCATAATAGGACTGGCGTGACTAGAACACAGCTCAGTCGCTCCGGTCGGTGCTAGGGATAGTGCTAATCTCTACACATCGGCATGGGGGAGACAAAGGTCATTAGCATCGTTCTTGTAATCTGGGAAAAACAGGAGTTTCAGGGGAAATGGTGCAAAAGGGAATTAATCTGCTCATGAAGAGGGACATGATGGGAGTTTCTCCATGAAGGAAAAGCATGTGGAGTTCACTACAGAGTTCCTCTAGGATCAAGGAATTGGGAGTAGAGGGAAGGTGACAAAATGATGTGTAACAAATGCCCCCTAAAGCGTGAAGGCCGAGCTAGATTAAGGGATGAAATGCTTTATGAATCAGTGCGGGGAACCATAGTCTGTCGTCAGAAAACCTGCAAGCAAGTACATATACATATACATAATTGAGAACTCTTTAAATGATACATGAATCGTGGCATGGACGCAGTTATCCAGAGAATGATCATATCAATGGATCCAGGTATGGGCGCAACCACCCCTCAAAGAGGGTCATAATGAAACCAAGGTATGGTCGCAGCCATCCAATAATGAGAAGGATCACATATGATGATTCATGGTATGGTCGCAGCCATCCATCTGAAAGAGACATGTATATTAACATAAGCATGTCACATCACTTCGCAACTTGGACTTTTGTTATCTGAGTCCAGGGTCTTGCACTCCAACATGACCTGATGAGAGTACAAATTCTAACATGTGAATAGATGTGTTGATATCGAACATGCTAGAAAATAGCTTGATTACCAGTCAATGATGTAAACTGTTAACAAGCGTGAGAGAAACCACTAATAATGACAATGGTCCTCAAGGTATTATCACCACAATTCACGGAATGTGAATAGAGGAACTGAAGTCAAACACTCGTGAAATCACTCGATCAAAAGCCAATGATGTGAACTTGTCGTCAAGTGCGAAGAACTTTCCATTAGGGCATGCAAGCTCTAAGGTACTGGAAAGGAGTCTCTCGGTCAACTTCCCAGATAATGAGCTGAAGTCGATGGGAAACGACCATGTCGAAGGAGGGCCATAATGTTTCCCACATGATCGACACGAGACAAGAGGATGCAAAATTATTTTGGGCGATACAGAGAATCAGAGGTAAGTGTAACTGCAGAAGGACAACTCTTGAACATATCGGCGACACAACTGGAAGTTTGGCAGCTTTTGGATCCATGGGATCGATGGTCAGGACGATGTGGCAGAGATAAAATGGAAGGGAAAAATGAATGGCCCAAACCCAGGAAGGTCAATGATACAAAGGAGGATATCCCAACCTGACACAAAGCAAAAAGTGTCATGTTCAAGAGTGAGTTGCCTACACAACTGATAGATTTCCAAATTTCCCCCCACCATTTCTGGCAGGTACCCCAATTATTTTTTAATCACAAGCTTGAAGGGGATAGCATATGCTTGCACTGTAAGTTCATCCTTTGGACGAATCCAACCTAGTAAGTTTAACAATCCCTAGGAAGGAGAATCTCATGTTCATCATGATGACGAATCCGATGTCATTTAATAGTTTAACGAGTCCGACAAAGGTGTAACTTGGTATCTTTTTCATGTTTATAGAGTTTGAAAAAGACATGTAAAAGAAAATTCCACATGGTCCCTTTTCGTACATTTGTGTCTCTCGAGCCCGAAAAGGTAGAAAATGATACTTGAAAGAACTGCTTGACCATTTCAGCCAAGGAGTACCTTTTTCGTAAGTAGTGCCTCCCAGGGCGAAAAAGGGGTAAACTTATATTGGGCACACGAAGTTTCACATCCATTAACAAGCTCGAAACGATAAGGGCTCAACCATATTTTTTATTTTAAAGGGTTGGAAAAGAGCTTGAAAGGGTACCCCCCATTTTATTCTCTTTTACAAGTCAAAATGGAAAAAATACTCGACAATCTTTTCATTTTTTACGAGTTAGAAAACAACTTAAAGGTGACTCATCTTGGAGTAACAAGTGATATAAAGGGTAGCAACCGGTTCCGACAATGGAGGAACTACTCAAAACATGTAATGGTCAAGAGGCTAGCTAACAAAACCGCTCATCGTTGCGATTCCTCAAGAAAGGAAAAACAACCAAGTGAAAGCATATGATCAGCCAAAGGGATGGTGGCAATGGAATAAAACAACCAAGGCTCATCTGGCATAAAGTAGTTGATAAAAAAGGCAATCATGAGATGTAAATAGGGCATGGGTTCATTTTTAGACAAGCTTGAACCATGGGGAACTCTGCTTGGATTTGGTTTCATGTTTACACAAGCTTGAAACAAAAAATATGCTTGTTATAAGTTTGCATGCCCCCAACATAATGACTCAATCAAGGTACATGCCCCCCAAGCTTCATTTCAGTCAACTAGGTGGATGGAATGAAAGTTCACTTTCGAGATCCAAGAAAGACTTGACTGGGATTTTACGAGATCCTAATCAAAGACTCGATTTGGAAATCAGAGGTGCTCCATTTTTTAAATAGGTTGACACAATAAAAGAACTATCCTCGGGACTTTTGTTTCATTTTGTAACGAGCTTGAAACAAGGAAAAGAACTATGCTCAGACATATTTTTCATTTTTTAACGAGGTTGATACAAGAAGAAACTATCCTCAAGTTTCCTTGATTCATTTTTTAACGAGCTTGACACAAGACAAGGAACTATGCTCACGACTCCTTGTTTCATTTTGTAATGAGGTTGACACAAGACCAAGAACTATCCTCACGATTTGATTATGGACCATACAAGAACATGTCTCCCAAGAGGTCCTCATTAGATGGGAGAACCACACTTTGGGAGGAATACATGTTAACTGGTACAAATGACAAATCAGGTTCCAATGCCCCCAGTACATAGTGTACTATATCATTTGTGTGATCATCAACAGATGTGGAGACGGAATGGGCAACCACATAATTGACCTGTGGCAGGGATGGTTGTAAAGGAGGCGCCTGGTGACCAATGAATGGCAATTGATCAATGGTCACTATTCTCCCTTCATGCAGAAAAGTGAAGAAACAAGAGCTCCCATGACATAAGCATAGTTGCATCCAAGGAGAAGATTGAAATCTAAGGGACCTTGGACTACCATCACGTCCACATAGACGGTCTTTCCTCCCAAAGTAATAGGGAACTTTGGAAGGATCACCAAGGGCTGACTGGTTCCTCCGTTGAAAGCCAACAAATTTTGGGTGACAAGCACAAGCTGTGGGGAACCTAAAACTTTCCAAGTAGTAGAATACATGATGCTAACAGACGCACCTTCATCTAATATAGTGCCACGTACTACCATCTTATAGGCTTGTACTGTAATCTGGAAAGGCACATAAGATGGAAGGTGGAAAGCATTCAATGGACTCCAATCGAAAGAGACGAAAAAACTACAGGAGAAGGAGAAGGAGTCTCCTGAACAACTGGGACAGGAAGGTCACTCTTCGATTCATGAGAATCTAAGGAGACGAGAAGAACATGAGTAGTATAATCACCATTCTCTTCTGGAATAGAGTGAACAATTGAAGGCAAAACCAAGTTGACAGTCTTTTCAACCAATGGTTGGTCAGAAACAAACACAAGAGAGTCATGCTCATGAAGAGCAGGATGGGCAAGAGATGAATCCAATTCAATCTCTTAACCAATCGGGAGAGGGTCAGAAGAAAGCCTCCAATAACCAATAGGAAGTTGGGGCTAAGGAGCTGCAAGGTTCTCCAAAACTTTGGAAGCTTTATCTATAATAGGACAAAGGTGAAGAAGATGCTCTCCTTCACATAACCTACAAGGGAATCTAATCTTTCCCTTCTTCTTACCATCATTAGCTGAAGGTGTAGCATCGACATGATCTCCAGAGGGTGATGGGGATAGTCAATTCAGGTCTTGAGACCACACCTCTAAGACTTTGGGAATACCAGGACAGTCCCGGAGGAGATGGTCACCCTTACACACCCTGCAAGGGAATTTTACCTTCCATGAATGATCATAAGGTTTGTCGATAGGAAGTGCATTTGTAGTAACATCCACACGGTTGGCCTCTCGCTTATCTGACTTCTTCTTCTTCATCATCTTCTTCTTCTTCTTAGCTTCCTGGTTACTGGATCTCAAACTTTCACCAGGCGAAGTAGAAGACGAAGAGGAAGAAACAAGGGAAGAATGGGAGAGGTCAACCTTCGAATCAATGTGATGTGATTCAAATGAAGGAGATGGCGAGGCAGGAGTTGGGACACTCGGGATCACCAAGGTCGAAAATAAACAGATAGGTAAACCAATGGTTAGCCCAAGGAGGGACAACATCGCCATATAAGGAGCACCAACATTTCCAAAAGAAGGAAAAGGACCAGGATTTCCATTCGAGGGGAACCCTTGACTGGTATACTCTGGGAATGTTGCCATTGGAATCGACCCTTAAAGAAACACTAAGGAAGATAACTTGAACCAGGAATATCTCGTGGGAGTTAATTTTAAGAGATTGAAACAAAACTTTGCCTTTTCATATTTTAAGAGTTAAGAAAAGGACGAAAGGTGACTCTAGTCGCTTTTGGAATTAATGAGCTCGAAAGGACAAGTGCTTGAATGATCTTTTAAGTTTAAAGAGTCAAAAAGATCAAATGACTACTCAGGATGATCTAGGTCAAAGGATTACTAGGTGACCGTGAACTGCATAATACCTCCCGGCGAACTGAGAAGTATAGGCAGGCAATCTCCCCGAATGTTGTGTTCGGTGTATCACGTTCACAAGGAAGCAGACTCGGCTTCCTACAGATAAAGGATTGTAACCTACTGGGGTATCCCTTTATATACAAGACGGTACGGGAAGCACAAGTCTGTACTAGCGTTGTTTAATGTCAAAGCGAATGACAACCGCTAGGTTTAAATACGTCGAAACACGTCTCTAGCCTAGACCACTAAATGTAAGCATTAAATTTCAATGCTTCCTTAGATTAATTCAATAAATTTTAATGGTTGATCTTGAATTAGGTCTCAATTTCAAGGCCCTACCGTTGTTATCTAACAAAACTCCTACATGCAGCTATATGAGAAAAGAGATCTTTGTCTTCGATGAAAGTTAACACTAATTGTGATATGGGGAACACAAAATCAATGCAACAATCAAAGAATGAAATCTTTCTCTAAGATATGTCCTAAATGCACTTAATCTTCCCTTAAAAATAAAAGAAGTTTCATTTCATTTCCAATGCTTATGATGATGCAATTCTAGCTTCTTAATGACGCTACTAATGCAATATTTTCGCTTAAATAAACTAGAATGATGTTCTTATTTTCATAAAATGCAAAATGAATCTTTCACATAAAGCACTTTAAATGAAAATTTTCACAATTCCAAACAAACAAGTATCAATCAAAAACAAAGCATGATAAATGAAACTAAAAGCAACTTCTTCCTTGAATCGAAGAAACCAAACACATAAATGCTTCAATTGACAAACTAAGCAATGTAAGAGAACAAACGAGACTCTTTCAGTCATTCAATTGAAAATGAAGTAATGAATATGGGAGTCTAAAGAAGGGAGTCTGAGGGTCAAGACACACTAGCATGGGAATGTGAGAAATTCAGAATTTTTCCTTAACTCAAAGACCAGAGCGACTTTTGGGCCAAAAGTAGCGCCGATCAACACGACTGGCACGGCTTTCAAGCTAAAACTAGCGCTAATAGGCCTGATTGGAGCGACTGTTTGGCCAAAAATAGTGTTGATCGATGGATTCAAAGAAAAGATAAAAAAGAACTTCACACAGGGCCAAACTTAACACGTCATAGGGTGGGCTAAACCAATCAAGCACACAAACCAAGCTAAAAGCAGCTTTCTAGTTAGGGAGAAAATGGTCTAAAAGGTTTACGAGGTCGAAATCATGAGAGAAAAACACACTGGCCAAGATTGGGGACAAACCCTAATCTTCACTTACAGGCATCGGCACGACTACCTAACTGACAATAAGTGCCAGAGGCTGGTCAGCACGACTGTTTCTCGCCATATCACGCTGATCGGCATGATTGTCAGTGAATTAAGCACGCTGAGCGAGAAAGCCAAGAAAAAATAAAAATAAAAAATAAAAGCTGGGACCAAATTTTCTACTATGAATTCCAAACTCAGACCGGTAAGAAAAGGAACAGAAATAGAACCAAAGGGAAAATGTGGAACTAGAAAATTTCACACAAAATCATGAAATCTTAGACAAACAAAAGGATTGGTTCCCCAGTGGAGTCACCAATTTGTGGTGAAGTAAAATTATAAGTGCGAACACAAACAAATTCCTCTACCTCGATAATGGATATGACCACAACAGGTACATTTTATGGAATATTTCCTTAGGTTAGAACCAATTAAGAGGGCCTACCTCTTAGTACGCTTATCCTGTTTGATGATGTCCTTGCTTGCTCACTCCAGCTATCTCTCGCTTCCTTCTTCAAGCACCTAAAATAAGTAAACAACAACGAACAACAACTATGATAACAGACAAATTGTAATTCAACCTACTTAACAAGTCAAGAAACATTAAGCCATGAATATGTAAGATGACAAAACATGTAGGAAATCAATCGGTAGTTGCTTATATATTGATATCAAAGAGAGATTACAACCATTGTCTTGACGTTGTAGTTTTCCTCTGACAAGACCAGGTTCCCACACACTTTTTCTAACATTCCATGATGGCCTCAATCAACAATAGTTTTAAGGCTCTTCCCTTTAGGCTTCACTCCAAACCAAAATAGCACTAGCACACCAACATCAACACTTCAACACTAACACTAACTTGTGCTTGGGAAGAAGGGAGGTTTATATAAGATGAATGGATGGGAGATGGATCCACTCCTCATGGGAGAAGATCTTATCCTTTGAGGTAGTTCCATCATTATAGGGCAAAGGAGCCCAAATTGACATCCTCTACCCCATCCGGCCAAACCATTTACCAGAATTCCGTTGCGAAGCTTCTAAAGCTAGAAGCTTTGGCTCTTAATTTAAAATAAATCCATAACAGGACTGGTGCGACTGGAACAAAGCTAAGTCGCTCCAGTCTGTGCTATGGATAGTGCTAATATTTGCACATCGGCACGGGGGAGACAAAGGTCATTAGCGTCGGTCTTGTAAACTAGGTAAAACAGGAGTTGCAGGGGAAATGGTGCAAAAGGGAATTTATCTGCTCATGAAGAGGGACATGATGGGAGTTTCTCCATGAAGGCAAAGCATGTGGGGTCACTGTAGAGGTCCTCCAGGATCAAGGAATGGGGAGTACAGGGACAGTGACAAAATGTTGTGTAACAGATGGATAATTTAGAATCCCATAAAGTGGTTTTGAACTCTTTAGAGAAATATTTCACCTGTGTTAATGATGATAGAGAGGATTTCATATTTAAGGGGGTACTAAGGGTTGTTTAAGTGAGGTAGATTTTTGCCTTACAATTGAATAAATATGCTTGAAAATGTTGTTAAATGTTTGGTGTTCAGGTTGAAGACTTAAATGAAAACAAACAAAAACCATATTTAGATGACTACCCTATTTTACAACAATTCAAAGATGTATTTCCTATGAAGATATTAGGAGTGCCTCCAAGAAGAGATATACACTTCACTATTGATCTCATTCCTGGATTTGTTTCAGTGTCCAAAGATCCCTAAAGGATGAGTATTCCTGAGTTGATGGAATTGAAGATTTAGTTACAAGAGTTGTTGGATAAAAAGTACATAACGCCTAGTGTGTCTCCTTGGGGTGCACTAGTTTTTTATCGAAAAGAAGGATGAGACAATGAGACTTTGAATTGATTATAGATAGTTGAATAACGTGACTATTAAAAACAAATATCCCCTACCTCGAATTGATGATTTGTTTGATCAATTTTAAGGAGCATCAATCTTTTCAAAAATTGATTTAAGGTCGAGATATCATCAAATAAGGATCGAGGATGGAGATATACACAAGATGACATTTATAACAAGATATGGAAACTATGAATTTGTAGCGTTGTCATTTGGACTTACTAATGCACCATCAACCTTCATGTGCTTAATGAATATCTTGTTAAGTCCTTTCCTTGACAAGTTTTTCATAGTATTTATATATGATATTCTAGATTATTCTAAGGGTAAAGGAGAACATTATCAACATTTGTATATTGTTCTTCAAACACTTTGAGAGAATGAGTTGTATGCTAAGTTCAACAATTGTTCATTCTATCAAGAAAAAATTCAATATTTGGGACATATAGTGTTAAAAGAAGGGATTTTGTGCATCCATAAATGATTAAATCCATTATGGAATGACCATTGCCTAAATATGTAGCTAATGTCCGGTCATTTATGGGGATTATAGGTTGATAGAGGGTTTTGCCAAGTTGGTCTATCCTATTAATTCTTTAAAGAAAAATGGGATAAAATTTGAATGGAGTAAAAAATGTCAAGACAGCTTTAAGAAGCTGAAGTGGTTATTAACGATGGCCCCCATCCTAAAACTAGTTGATCCCAATAAAGAGTTTGTTATGTGCATGGATGCTAGTAAAGAAGGATTGGGAGGTATTTTGATGCAAGATGGTCATGTAATCAGTTATGAATATAGAAAGCTAAAGGATCATGAAAATAATTATGCTACACATGATTTGGAATTGGCAACCATAATAAATGCTTTAAACATGTGGAGACATTACTTAATTGGGAGAAAGTTTCAGCTAAAAACAGACAATGATAGCCTTAAATATATTTTTGAATAACCAAATCTAAATGCTAGGAAAGCTGGATGGTTAGCATTTCTTAGCGAGTATGATTTTGAAATTGTACATATTAAAGGCAAAGAAAATAAAATTGTTGATTCCTTAAGCATAATATTATATCAAATCTTCCCATTTTCTACAATAAGTTGGCAAATAGATTTGAAAAAAAGGATAAAAACACCAACAGATTTTGATGAAGAATATTTACAAATTAAAAATAAATTGCAGGGAATTGAAGAGTTAGGTGAAAATGAGACTAATGTTTTAGTAAATAATGAAAATTTGTTGTTGTTTAAAGGCAGAATTTACTTGTCTAATGACCCAAAACTAAAAAAAATTGCGTTAGATGAATTAATCAAGAGACCAACAACTATTCACCCTGGGTATAAAAGGTTGATAATTGTGTTAAGGAAACACTAGTTTGGTCGAAAATGAAGTCTGAGACAGCATAATATGTGGCTAGATGTATAGAGTGCCAAAAAGTGAACATTTATCATCAACATCTAGCAGGATTGTTGCAACCCTTGCCAATTCTAGAATGGAAATGGGAAACCATGTCCATGGATTTCATTATCATATTGGAAAGAACTAAGAAACAACATGATTCAATAATATAGTGGTAGATAAGTTTAGTAAAGTTTCACACTTTATTCTTGTTAAGTCTACTCTATAAGCTTTAAATATAGCATAAATATTTATGAAGGAAATATTTAGGCTTCACGATATGCCCAAAACAATGAATTTATACCCTGGTGCCAAATTCACTTCAAATTTCTGGAAGGGGATATTTGAAGGAATGGGGACCAAGCTGAATTTTAGTGTATCTTATCACCCTCAAATTGATGGGAAGACAAAAAAAACTAGCCAAATCCTAGAGGACATGTTAAGATTGTATGTTATGGACAAACCAACCAAGTGGGAAGATTACCTTCACCTGGTTGAGTTTGCTTACAACAATGGGTATCAAACTTCTTTAAATATGAGTTTTTTTGAAGTACTATATGGAAGAAAATTAAAATTATCTCTAAGTTGTGACCATGCTTAATATAAGTTAGTGTAGGCGCGAGATATGTTAAAGGAAATGAAAGAAGTGGTTAAACATGTCAGGCAAAATTTAAAAACAACACAAGATCATGAAAAGAGTTATGTGGATCCAAAAATATCTCCAAAAGAATTCAATATGGGAGATCATGTGTGTTTGAAACTTAAACCCAAGAAAAGCACACTTAAACTTGGCAGTTGTGCTAAGTTATTACCTAGATATTATGGACCTTTGGAAATCTTAGCTGAAATTGGACCAGTTGTTTATCAACTTGCCCTTCCAGCAAACATAAAAGTTCACAATGTTTTTCATGTGTCTTTATTAAAGAAGCATGTGCATGATCTAACTCATATCATTGATTGGAATGTTGTATAGGTGGAACCAGAGGGAGAGTTCCTAGCAAAACCACTTTGTATTCTAGAATGGAGGGTAGTCATGCTCTAGAATACAGACATAATGTAGCTGAAAATTCATGGGAAACATTTCAATCTAAAAGAGGCAACTTGGGAATTGAAGGATGCTTCCAAAGAAGCATATCCTTCTCTCTTTGTTAAATGGAATGTATTCCAAAAGGACATTGATTAGACAATGAGACGGTGTCAAATTCAAGTGAAGGAGGATGTGATACCACCTGGATTGATATTTTTATGTAAATAATTATGCATATGTGTGTGTTTACTTTTAATATTTAAAGTTTGAATGACATTTGAGGAGTTTAATTATCAGTAATTTATTATTGACAATAACTAGTTATAAAATTGTAATTATGATGTTTTATTTTATAATAAAGCAACCTAGAAAAAATAATTTTTGAGTACAGATGGCTAAAAAGTTGAGGCTACAATATTATTGTTGAATAATTTTTATCCATAAATAATTCCTAGGCATCTAACCTAAATGATTAGATTTATTGAAGAAATTATGAAAATGACCATTTAAATGTTTCCCTAAAAGACAAGAGGTTGTCTTTTGGAGTAGGAAAGGGAAGCTCATTAATGAGCTAGCAACTACCTGCCACCTATGGATAAGGTGGAGGCAATTATTAACCACCAAAATAGTGGTAGATGGATAATGATTAAAAATCTTTTGTCTATTTTTTTTGTCTCATTTTAAAAGGAGAAGAGAGATTGAAGAGAAGCAAGTGTGAAAGACAAGAAGAAATATTGTAGACTTATTATGCTCAGGGGGATACTGGTTGGATATGGTATCATGGTTAGGAGGAGTCAAGTGCTCAATTAATAATTTTCCACATACTACTAATTTCCAAGTCGGTTTTCTTACCTACTCTTCTCTTTCACTAAAAAGGAAATAGTTATGTTTTGTTTTCATTTAGAAAAATTATTCCGAGAAAGAAAAAGAAAATTTATTGTGTTTCTGTTAACATATTTCTATACAATAAAAAGAATGAAAAGTTTCATTTTTTTCAATTGTAAACCTTGTGTAGTAATAGAGACTGTTAATATTGTAATTAGCTTACACAGTATGTTGAATTGACTAAAGACCAAAATAGTATACAAGATAGCTTGTCTGTCATTCAAATAAGTTTCTGAAAAGAAAAAGATGGATGAAGTTATATATACATAGACAGTATTTATGTTATTGCAACAAAATTTTATTTGTGATGTTATAAAAGTAGCGAACAAGTATAATGTTTATATATATATATAATTATATAGTATATATATATAGAGAGAGAGAGACGAGAGAGAGAGAGAGAGAGAGAGAGAGAGGAGAGACCAGATATTGGTCATATATACAGTAAGTCTCTATATGAGTAAAGAGAGTAAATAGAATAATAAACTTAAATATTTTTATATGATTCTATGTGGGAGAATTCTAATAAACATAAGGTTTCCCCTTTAGTGAAAGAAAATGTGCAGTAGAACCCTTGTCAAACTCTCTTTTTGATTTAAAGAGAAGCAAATAGTAAAAAGTTCTCTATTATGAGTACAACTAGAACTCCGAAGTATTTGTGAAAGTGATTTCAATATAATTCATGCAAAGGAATTACAACAAGATTTATATGGAATAATTATATATTTCTATATAGGAGCTATGGATAAAGAGAATAAAGTATGTTACCTTTTATAACAGAAATCATAAATACATAGAGAGAAAAATGTTTAGACAGAATGTCTCACTCACAAAAGAAAACAAATAGAATAGGAATGTTTAGTGGAGAGAAATTAATAAAAAAAAATCATGCTAAAAATAAGGCATGAATTATGTATTTATCACTTAATAGAAAGGAAGTAAACTTCATATATGATTACGCTCGAAATAATTAGATTGGAATTGCTAAATAATAGATAAGGCCAAAACAAGGACCTTATAAGAAATTATATTTGAGTTAAATTCATAAATCGAGGGCATATAGACTTGAGTCCCTGAATATATTACATTCTTCCAAGAATTGGAAGTAAAAAGAAATAATTCATGAAGAACTCCTTAAACATATATATACAAGAGAAGTTTAGTCAATAAAGTCACGGACTTAGAAATTGGGAACATGAGCATCTGACTAGCTAGAAGAATTGGATATTTTGATGAGTTGAAACTGAAATATGCTTGAACTTGGAAACATCGAAGTAAAAGACATTATGTTTGGATACAAAGTTGTTACCTGAAAAACACAAACACAGTAATAATGATTAAAAACTCAAAAATAAGATAGAAGTTGTAAATAGAGGATTATCAAAAAAAAGTAAGGAAATGAGTTCTTAGACATAACCTTAAAGAGTTTATTGGTCCTATAGTAGTCTCCACCTGTAAAAAAAAAAGAGAACAAACCAATAAGATGTTGTTATATGGATAAATAAAAAAAATTAACTATTTAAATAACAAGTATAAATATGCATATTATTTAAAAGGGCTCCAAAGAACACGGTAAATTTTGTAGCCTCATAGTTACAAACAAAAACTAGAAAAGAAGATGAAATATGTATACAGATAAAATATAAAGCTATTAAACTATGAGCATAGAAGAAATGAATTAATCATGGTTATAGTGGAGAAAAACTTTAAACTATTGTTTAACTATTACATTGAGAACGAAAACCAAATAGTTATATTTCTCAATATTTGGGTTCTCATCTACTAATATGGTCAAGAGGGTATAAGCCCTGTTCAAAAACACTTAATACAAAGTCGTAATTGTTATAGACGTAAACTTCTAAATAGTTAAATGGACCACAAAATATCAAAGGAAAATTATAATATTAGGGTTTGAAAATGTTTAAACCATAACTAAAATGAGAATTAATAAACCAAACAAGCCTTTTCGAATTAAAACAAAGTTAAAAACCCTGAATGGGTCGAAAAGACCTTTCGTGGGAGTCTCTTAGTCCAACAAGCGTTTGCCTCGGAGGATCTAGAGGGTGTGTTTTGAAGAAAACACTGTCAACCAAAATACAACAAAATTTATGTTGGGAATGATACAAATCATTATATCACATCTAAACAAGCACGAGAGATATGTATTAATAAGGGTTTAATAATGTATCACAAAACTAAGAGACATGTGTAAGGTCTATACCTAGGTTATATGGCAAGCATTAGATATATGATAATATATGTTGTGAGAATGGAAACATTATTGAATAAATAAAATTTGGAAAAGTGTTTGATGGCTAACCATATATATATATATAACCCTGGTGCTGATATAAAACATAGTGAAACATTTATATAGCTAAGGTATAAGTTTCATATCATAATGGTTACACATAACTATGTGAATATAAATTAGACATTTTGTTGAAAAGGAAATGTGATATTTTTATTGGTAGAATCAACCAATTCTTTAAAAGAGAAGCCTTATGTCTTCAATGGTTTAATAATCCATGATTCTTGATCTTAAATATAATAGTATGAAGAGAGGAAAATATTTTAGTAAATATATTAAGGCGTGAACATGAGATGCTAAAAGGAAGTTAATAGGTTGAATTATGAAAACCACAAAGAGTATGAATTACATCATGGTACTATTATAATGTTAAATAAGATTTAGTTGAGGATAAATATATAGGTTATATAGAATTTAATGGATAAAATAATTATCAGGAAAGGAAAGGTACATATTAGTTTTTAAAAAATGGGTTAAAGGAGGTATATTACAAGTGGTATCAGAGTTGTAGGTTACAACATAGGGCCTTTTATGGGTCCTGAAATAAAACAGTTATATATGTCAAGTGCATATTGTTCAAAGGACTGTTAAAAGGTTGAAGTATGGTTGAAGAATTCAATGGACATACTTCCATAGGATCGCCTAGAGGTGGTGAAGAGCCTAACACCAAACTAGGAATGATGGCTGAAGGAACCAGTTATGCAGAAAATCAAGAATCTGAATTATCGCAAGTAGTGCGCAGCTTGAAAGTAGACCTAGATAACATAAAGAAAAACTATGAAATGTTGTCCAAGGCTAAATAAGAATAGGAAGAGATTAATGATTATCTATTGAGGAAATTAGAAGAAGACCGAGATTATAAGAAAATAGCGGAGGCTCATAAAACGAGAGCTAGGAGTGAGACAAGAGATACAACATATTCAACTTCCTAGAGAAATATTTCACCTTTGTTAATTATGATGGGGAGTATTGCATAGATAAGGGGGTACCAAGATTTGCTTCAGTGAGGTAAATTTTTTCCTTAAAATTGAAGATATGCGCTCACAAATCATGTCAAATGTCTATTATTCAAGTTGACGACTTCGCTGAAAATCAACATAAACCATATTTACATTACTACCCTGTTTTACAACAATTCAAACATGTATTTCCTGAGGAGATACCAGGACTGCCTACAAGAAGAGATATAGACTTCACTATTTATCTTATTCCTAGAGTTTTTTTGGTATCCAAAGTTCCCTATAGGATGAGTATTCCTGAGTTGATGGAATTGAAGATTTAGTTACAATAATTATTGGATAAAAAGTACATAAGGCATAGTGTGTCTACTTGTGTTGCACTAGTTTTGTTAGTCGAAAAGAAGGATGGGACAATGAGACTTTGTATCGATTATAGACAGTTGAATAAGATGACTATTAAAAACAAATATCCCCTACCGCAGATTGATGACTTGTTTGATCAAGTTCAAGGAGAATCAATCTTTTCAAAAATTGGTTTAAGGTCAGTATACCATCAAATAAGGATCAAGGATGAAGATATACACAATATGACATTTATAACAACATATGGACACTATGAATTTGTAGTGTTTCCATTTGGACTTACTAATGCACCAGAAACCTTCATGTGTTTGATGAATAGCGTGTTAAGTCCTTTCCTTGATAAGTTTTTCATAGTATTTTTAGGTGATATTCTAGTTTACTCTAAGATTAAACAAGAACATGATCAACATTTGCATAATGTTCTTCAAACATTTAGAGAGAATGAGTTGTATGTTAAGTTTAGCAGGTGCTCATTCTATCAAGAGGAAATTCAATATTTGGGACATGTAGTGTCAAGAGAAGGGATTGTTTTGGTTCTATAGAAGATTAAAGCCATTATGGAATGGATAGTGCCCAAAGATGTACTTGATGTCAGTTCATTTATGAGGATTATAGGTTAATATTGAAGGTTCATAGAGGGTTTTTCTAAGTTGGCCTATCCCATTAATTATTTACATAAAAATGGGATAAAATTTGAATGGAGTCAAAAATGTCAAGATAGTTTTAAGAATTTGAAGTGGTAATTAACTACAACACCTATCTTGAAACTAGTTAATCCAAATAAATATTTTTTCTATGCACAGATGCTAGTAAAGAAGGATTGGGAGGTATTTTGATTCAACATGTTCATGTAATCAATTATGAATCTAGAAAGCTAAAGGATCATGAAAAGAATTACGATACACATGGTTTGGAATTGGCAGTCATAATAATCAAATAATCAAGTCTAGTGATTATATACCTCGCACCAACCATTTTCCCTGGTGGACTGATAGGTCCAACAAAGTCAATAGCCCATTTGTCAAAAACCTGCCAAGTTACATGTAGTACTAGTGGCATCTCATCTCTCCTATATGGCTTCCCTGTTCTTTGATATACATCACATGCTTGGCAGAATTCCTTTGCATCCTTATGTACTGTGGGCCACCATAACCCATCTCTCAAGATTTTCTGCATAATGTCCACCTACGAATTTTCCATGAGCTTTTGTCAGAATATTCTTCCTTTCATGTTCAGGGGTGTATCTACGCAGTATTTCTGCCCATTTTGTACAAGTGTCAAGAAATTAACGAGAAATTAGTTGCTCTGACTACCATATCCTTTTGCTTCATAGTGTACTCCGCGGGCGCCATTCATGTAGCCCAAAATTGAATAATATCCGTGAAGTGATCATCTATGACTCTGATTGCAAATAACTGTGCATCGGGAAGGTTATATTCAATACTTGTGAGTTCTTCTCTTGTATTTATCCTTGATAGATGATCAAGCCTGACATTCAATCTTCCTGGCTTCACTACAACCTCGAAGTCATACTCTTGGAACAATAACAACCATCGACAGATTTTTCCTCCTAAAATATGCATATTCACCAAATATTTCAGTGTTGTGTGATCAGTTAACATCTTCAAATGTGTTCCCAACAAATAGTGTATGAACTTATGCAATCTTTCTGTCGTGCTATAGTTCTTTTCTGCTTTGGATAGTTTTCTTCTTGCAAATACTATGGGGTGATTAATTTCTCCTGCTCTTGGCTATGCTAGTACTATACCTGATGTAATGCAATATGAATCGACATGTACATGGAACCCCTTATTCCAGTTCGAGAAAACTAGAATAGGCGCAGTCACCATCTTCTCTTTCAGTACATCCAAACTTTTCAGGCACTCTTCGCTCCATTGAAAGGTCACGTCTTTCTTTAGAAATTTCTCCATCGGTTATCTGTGCATACCCCTTTATAAACTTTTTGTAACAACCATTGTTTCCTAGTGTCGTGTGCAGTTGTATGATTGTTTTCGATGCTGACAAGTTCACAATATCTGTGATCTTTGTGGGATCCATCATTAATCCATGCTTGGAAACTACATATCCCAACAATATACCAAATGGTGCACATAAGATACGCTTTTTCAAGTTCAATGATATCTGGTATTCTCTACATGTATCCAACATCAACCTCAACTTGCTCGCCACATGCTTATTCAATATCCCAAAGACTGTCCAATCATCAAAGTAAACTTCTAAAAAATTGTGTATATATTCTTTGAAGGTTGCAACTACAACTCTGGAAAATATGGCAGGAGCATTCTTCAAACCAAAAGGCATCACTGTGTATTGGTAAGAGCTCCATTCTTTAGCAAATGTTATCTTATGTCTATCCTCTAGCGTAATTCTAATGTGATTGTACCTCGAAAATCCATCTGTGAAAGAATAGGCCTACTATCCTCCTACATTATCCAATACTTCATTTGTAAATGGTGTAGGGAAGGGGTCATGCATACATGCATCATTCAATTTTCTCAAGTCCACACAAATTTTGTTTTCCCCTTTTGCCTTATTTTCCTGAACCACCATGGGACTCACCCATTCAGACTCTTCGACAGGATCAATGATCCTGGCTGCTATCATCTTGTCTAGTTCTTCCTTCACCATTTCCTTATATTTTGGATTCATTCTATAAGGTATCTGCTTAACAGGATTCGCATCAGGCTTCAGAGGAATCTTCATAACTCCCAAGTCTCCTACTATGCCCTTCCTATCTGAGAACATAGTGGGAAACAACTCCTGGTACTCATGCAAAATATTTGTTATCTTGTTAATTGTGTCTTCATCCCACTAATCTCCTATTGTTGTAAAATTCAGCTCATCTTCTGACCCTATATTCACCTCATTCATATTAATGGCTTCATTGTATCATGCATCTCTATTTTAGGTCCATTCACTTCGCAGTGACCTTCATATTCTGTGATGTTGATATTGCGAGGATCTTCCTCCTCTTATGCAGTGAAATTGTAGAATTCCATTACATTATGTAACTGTGCGGCCCAATCAAGTTTCCATGTACATGGAACTTCGTTTTTAAAAATATTCTTCTTAACTATATGAAGGGTTGCATATATATGTGGAAAATCATCCTCAAAACCAAATTTCATTATCAATCCATCAACCATCTCTGCCCAGCTTGCAATACCATGTCGCAGTTCTATTTCCAAATACCAATTCTGAGGAATTGTCTCCAAGGTATGGATGAATCTATGCACCCATTCTTCTCACGGAATTTCTTCCCATGTTGTCATACAAAGTTGTATCTGTTCTCTAGGATCAGTTTGACAATCATACTTATCTGCCAGTTCTATTTCTACTTGACCAAACCTTACCCACATCAATCTTTGACATTGTTTCCAATCTCCTATATTCTTCTTATGTGTACCCCACCATCTAGCAGGAGTAGGTCTTAGGGCTAGATCCAAAGCTAACAACCTCTAACATTATGGCACTTATCTTTCATAATCTCTAAAGAAAGTATCAACATTACCCAAACCATCATAAAAAGGTAAATCATATACCTCTGTTTTCATACAATGTATTGCTTTAGTGATCCTTGCACATCGTCTTGTAGATACTTCATGTAACCTGTTTTGTCAGTTTTCTAATTCCTCGTCTGAATCTGAAGTGCAAGGACTATCTAGATCCCAACCCATTTTTCCGTCTGTAGTAGGGTTGATCCATTCTTCTCCTTTTGTTGTTATAAATTAAATGGCGTCGATGTCATCTGTGTTGTACTCCTCTTTAACAAGTTTAGTATTCCTCACTCATTCTGATGGATCTAATGGAACAATGACTCTCACATTGTTTCTTTCAAATATCATTTTCCTTTTCTTCAAGTTAATTATAGCCATGTTAGCAAATTCCCAATCCAATCCAAGCAACACAGGATAGGGATTACTATCATCCACAATTTCAGTCACTTCAAAGTTAGTAGTAGTGTGGACTCCTTAAATGTCTACCATGATCCCTGACAACCTTCCTAGGGGAACAATCTTATATTGGTTTTCCATCTTCAGTTGGATTAGTGACCATTGCAACTTTGGCCTACCCATCAATTCCCAAGTCTACTTCAGCAAGACGTTGTAATAAAATCCTAGATGCAGGATAACCTGATCCATGTTATATTCTCCAATTTGTGCAGTAAACCTCATTTCTTTTCCATACCTCTTCTTGTGTCGATGTAGGTTGTTTACTACGCGCATCTCTCTCTGTGGTACTTCCTTAAAAGCACAAGAGTCTATCAATTCTTGCAATCCTTCTACATATTTCTGGTTTCTTAACAATTTCATCCAATTCTACAGAAAAGACTTCAAAATATATGGATCCACATCTTGTGTTGCAGCTGCTACTATCTTCTAGTTATTCTTTTGTGTTGGATGCGCAGTAGGGGTTGAAGCCCCGTCATCCATAAAGATTTTCCTCGCCTCCATGAATACTTTCTTTTCCTTCTAAATATCAAATGTGAGGGATTTTTTAGTAGTTTTTCTTACCCATGTAGCTTCAGCTTTCTTTTTGCCATCGACTTTATCATCTCTAGTCGCAACTACACTTCTTGTCACAATATTGATGCATGGTTCATCCTCCCTTGGCTCAGGGATCATCATTTGAATATTCATTGTAGGCTGTTAGTTCCTTTTCTCCTGCATCTTCGCGATAAGGACATGACATTCTTATATCATGTGATCAAAAGACTTATAATAGTTGCACATTGTCATGGGGTTCTCACAGTGTCTTGCAAAGTGTCCTACATGTCCATAGTTATAGCAGATAATCTGGCTGCATCCTCATCCAACTCCTCGTCCTCGTCCTTGTCCTCTTCCTTGGAAACCTCCTTGACCAGCATGTTGGCATGGCTCCTCATGTGTATTCCCTTTAGCGTGCAGTCTATAAGCATCAGCAGTGCACTCCATCATCAAGTCATAGCTTTGACAATTTCTCTCATCATGGCCTACTGATTTACAAAATTTACAAAACAGTTTCTTTGGGGTCTGTATGTACTTTTGTAATAAATATCAATATTCAGAGCAATTTTGGCCTCTCAATCTACAAATCTCGCACCACAAACTTAATCTTAGATTCACTGGATTAGGTGCTCCACTTTCCAAGTATCTCTAAACACATGGCATTGATCCTTTTAGTGGCCCTCTGCTTTACATTTTTTACACTATACTCTTGATCTGGTTTATTTACCTTTCTTGAGATCTTGCAATTCTAAGGTAAAATTTTCTCGTTGACTTTGAATCTATTGTACTCCTGCATGAGTATCTCTGATCAGTGAAGCTTCCAGTTTCATCGCAATTTCTAATGTTTTAGCTTGAGTCGCGATCTTCTGTTGCGTCAAGGGTAACCTGATATGTGGAAGTAGCGCAGCTATAAACTACTCTTTATACTATTTTGGGGGTATGTTAAAGCTTACCTGTCCCATTAACACCTTAAATCATTGATCCAACTCCCACATCGACTTAGTAGTCGACTATTTGATTTCCTTTAGCTCTGTGATGCACTATGATTCTGACTTTGGCTTCTTGAATTCTGATACCAACACTTTCTTAATATTGTCCAACAAAGAAACTAGATTAGTTACAAAGTACTTCATGTTCCATGTCAACACTCTTTCTCGTAGCGTCGTGACGAGTTGCGCCTTATTTACATCTTCGTCAATGATATGTCTTGCTTTACATACTGCATCAGCGACAAACTAGAACTGTTTAGGATCCTATGATCCAAGTAATTTAAATATAGGTAGCTTAATGTCATCGGTAATTTTTCTTCTCGGGGGGCTGGGTGGAGGGGGAGGGGGAGGTGGTGTAGGGGAATTATGGGGAGGGGGATGGGGGTTAAGGGGAGTAGATGGATGGGGAATCCCAAAGACGCCCTGATTTTTCTCAACTCCTAACTTCGACGCACCTTCAAGATGGGATGGGGAATGCCTCGGGGTTATGGGATTGCTTCCTTCTTCTTCACTCTCAGATCCACCTAACAAGGGGCTATAGTCAGTCTCATTAAAATTCCTTGGTTCACAACTACATTCATCTTCGCTATCGGACACGATCAAATCTATCGTGAACTGAGTGATAAATCCTCCCAAAATGTTATTTATCTAGAAATAAACATCTCTTGAGATCTTGTTATTGGTATTCTTGAGTCATTGTATTAATTCAGAATTCCACTCCTTAGGTTCGTCTCCCTTAAAACAAGTCTTATGCTCAGTCAACTTTGATACCCATTCATATAGTTCAACGTGAAATGAACCAAAGAATATTTTGTATTGATATTCGAAGATATATTTCTGCAACTAGTCTTCAGTCGATAGTCAAGGGCATCTATTCTCTTTTTCTGCAAATTCTCTCTATTTCTATTCAACCCACTCTTGGATTTCCTTCTTTGATGGACGCTAAATCATATCCCTCAAACAAATCCCCATCCCAGCAACAAAATCATTTGTTGGATTAAGGGGCTTGGACCCAGGTTCAAAGTGTACTGCGCACCAACAAAACTCTCAACCACTGGCCCTTTAGGCAACGACCTGCAAGCAGATCACAGTCTCACCCGAAGTGGTTATGGGAGGTTGTAGAACTAGGTTTCTGCAGCCAGAGGGTTATGCGCATTATGGCACCTGTGTGTTTAGTTATGTTTTATATTTATCTACAACTTCACATACATAAAAGACTTCGCGTTGATGCTTTACTTCATAGATTTGTACTTATTGTATAAACATATCAGGGAATAGTATAACATGTATTATTTTGCATAATTCAGTAAAAATCATGCATAAAATTATGTATAAACACAGATAATGGACACAGATACACAAGATTTTACCAAAACTTCTTCTTCTTTATTAAGATAGATCTTCAATACATACAACTTCTTTGACTTGCGCAGCCAGCTACAGGTAGTCTACACACTCAGTTGCAGACTCTTCAAGGCCTCCACACACTCAGCTGTGGAGCCTTCCCTTAAGGCCCAAAATAAAGACTAAGACAGAAGATATAACTAATTCATCAACATCAGATATGACTTCCCCTTTTTCCTCGACAAAGTATTACATCTCCTTATATAGATTCCATTATTACAAAACTATGGTCCACATACTATGGATCCAACAAAACAATGAACTAACACCTGATGCTTGTTACTAAATTAGGGGCTTTGACCCACCCCAAAGCCCCTAGACATTGAGTGATGAATAGAACTTTGCATGATCCACTCCTCAAAATGTAGAGTCTTTGACCAAAATTAAACCAAGTTGGGCTACGCCCAATAAGAAGAACATGATCAATATTTGCATATTTTTCTTCAAAAACTCAGAGAGAATGAGTTATATGCTAAGTTTAGCAAGTGCTCATTCTATCAAGAACAAATTCAATATTTGGAACATGTAGTGTCAAAAGAAGGGATTCTTTTCAATCTAGAAAATATTAAAGACATTATGTAATAGCGAGTGCCTAAAGATGTAGATGATGTCAAGTCATTTATGGGGATTGCAGGTTACTATAGAAGGTTCATAAAGGGTTTTTCTAAGTTAGCATATCATTAATTATTTACAAAAAGGGGGATTAAATTTGAATGGAGTAAAAAATGTCAAGACATTTTTGGTAAGTTGAATCGATTATTAACCATGACTCCCATCTTAAAACGAGTTGATCTCAAATAAAGAGAAAGTTGTGTGCACAGATGTTAGTAAAGAAGGACTGGGATTTTTTTTTATGCAAGATGGTTATGTAATAAGTTATGAATCCAAAAATCTAAAGGATCATGAAAAGAATTATGATAAAAATGATTTGGAAATGGAAGTCATACATGCTTTAAAAAATTAGAGACATTACTTGATTGGGAGAAAGTTTCAACAAAGAACAGACATTGTTAGCCTTAAATATATTTTTGAACAGCCAAATCTAAATGTTAGGAAAGATAGGTGGTTAGTATTTCTTGGTGAGTAAAATTTTGGAATTGTTCATATTAAAGGCAAGAAAAATAATAAAAATAATATGCCTTAATTAGAAAATTACATCAAATATACACATTTTCTACAACAAATTGGCAACATATTTGACAAAAAGGACAAAAACAACAACAAAATTTGATAAAGAATACTTACAAATTAAAAACAAATTGCAGGGAATTGAAGAGTTGGGTGAAAAGGAGACTGATTTTTTAGTAAATAATGCTTATATGTTGTTGTTTAAGGGCATAATTTACTTGCCTAATGACCGAGAATTGAAATTTTTTGTGTTAGATGAATTACATAATAGACCAACAGTTGGTCACCCTTGGTATCAAAAGTTGATAATTGTGTTAAGGAAAGATTATTATTGGCCAAATGTGAAGTTTGAGATAGCATAATGTGTGGATAGATGTATAGAGTTCTAACAAATTAAGGGTTCTCATCAACATCCAGTTGGATTGTTGTAACCCTTGCCAATTCTAGAATGGACATCAAAAACCATATCCATGGATTTCATTACCAAATTGCCAAGAACCAGGAAACAGAATGATCCAATAATGGTAGTGGTAGATAAGCTTAGTAAAGTTGAACACTTTATTCCTATTAAGTCTACTTTTAAAGCTATCAATATAGAATAAATATTTATGAAGGAAATATTTAGGCTTGCCCAAAACAGTGATTTCAAACCATGATTCCAAATTCACTTCAAAGTTTTGGAATGGGATATTTGAAGGAATGGAGACCAAGTTGAATTTTATTACAGCTTATCATCCTCAAACTGATGGGAAAACATAAATAAATAACGAGATCCTAGAGGACATGTTAAGAATGTATGTTATGGACAAACCAACAAGTGGGAATATTACCTTCACCTGGTTGAGTTTGCTTACAACAATGGGTATCAAACTTCTTTAAAGATGAGTCATTTTGAAGATATGGCAGAAAATGAAAAGTACCTCTATGTTGGGACCATCCTAAATATCGGTTAGTGTTAGGGCTTGATATGTTTAAGGAAATGGAAGAAGTAGGCCAGAAAAAAAATTGAAAATAGCATAAGACCGTTAAAAGAATTATGCAGATCTAAAAAGATTTCCAAAAAAAAATAAAGTGGGATATCATTTGTATTTGAAAGTAAAACCAAAGAAAATAACACTTAGACTTGGCAGTTGTGTTAAGCTATCACCTAGATATTGTGGATCTTTTGAAGTCTTAGCCAAATTTGGACTAATTGCTTTTCAACTTACCCTTCCAACAAACATAAAAGTTCACAATGTTTTTCATGTATTTTTATTAAAGAAGTATGTGCATGATCTATCCCATATCATTGATTAGAATGCTATACAAGTTGAACCAGATGAAGAGTTCCTAACAGAACCACTACGTATTCTAGACCGAAGGGTAGTCACACTTTGGAATAGAGACATAGCACACCGAAATTTTAGATTGAAACATTTCAGTCTAGAAGAGGAAACCTAGGAATTGGAGGATGCTTTTAAAGAAGCATATCCTTCTTTATTTTGATAAACTGGAATGTGTTCCATAAATACATTGATTATACACTGAGACAATGTTAAATTCAAGCGGGGGAGGATGTGATATCCCCTGCCTTGATATTTTTATGTAAATAATTGTGCATATGTGTTTGTTAACTTTTAATGTTTAGAGTCTAAAAGATAGTTGAGAAGTTTAATTATCAGTAATTTATTAGAAATAATAACTAGTTATAAAATTGTAATTATGATGTTTTATTTTATAACAAAGAAATACGGAAAAAAAATAATTCTTGAGTATGGATGGCTAAAAAGTTGAGGTTGCAATATTATTGTTGAATATTTATTATTCATCAATAAGTCATTGGCATATAATCTAGATGATTAGCTTTATTGAGAAATTTTGAAATTGGCAAATTAAATGTTTCCCTAAAAGACAGGAGGTTTTCTTTGGGAGTGGGAAACACGAGCTCATTAATGAGCTAGTGACTGCCTTCCATATGTGGGTGAGGTGAAGGAAGCTACTAACTGCCAATAGAGTGGTAGATGAATAATGATTAAAAATATTTTGTCTATTAGTTTTTGTCTCATTGTGAAAAGAGAAGAGAGACAGAAGAGAAGCAAGTGTGAAAGACAAGAAGAAATATTGCATATCCGTTATGCTTGGGGGGATATTGGTTGGATGCAGTATAATGGTTGGGAGGAGCCAAGTACTCAATTAATAATTTTTTTAGACTACTAATTTCCAAGTCGATGTTCTTACATGTTGTGTTCTTTCATTGAAAAAGGAAATAGTTATGTTTTGTTTTCATTTAGAATTTTTATTTTGAGAAAGAAAGAGAAAGTTATTGTTTCTATTTGTAGATTTTGTATAATAAAAAGAAGGAATACTTTAATGTTTTTCAATTGTAAATCTTGTGTAGTAATAGAGACTGTATATATTTTAATTAGCTTACATAGTATGTTGAACCGACTAAAGAAAAAAAATAGTACACGGAATAGGTTGTCTGATATTCAAATAAATGTATGAAAAGAGAGATGGATGAAGTTATATATACATAGACAGTATTTATGTTAATGTAACAAAAAAAATGTGAAGGCGCAATAAATAGTTACGTATATATAAAAATATATATGTTAGACCATATATTGGTCGTATATAGAGTAAGTCTATGTATGAGTAAAGAGAGTAAATAGAAATAATAAACTATAAATATTTTTATATGATTATGTGTGGGAGGATTATAATAACATAAGGTTTTCCCCTTTAGCGAAAGAAAATGAATAATAGAACCCTTGTTAAACTCTCTTTCTGAAAAAGAAAGCAGAAAATAGTAAAAAATTCTCTATTATGATTACAACTAGAACTCAGAAGTATTTGTGAAAGTGATTTCAATATACTTCATGTAAAGGACTTTAATGAGAATAATTATACATTTATATATAGGAGCTAAGGATAAAGAGAATAAAGTATGTTTACTTTTATAATAGAAATAATAAATACAGAGAGAGAGAAATGTTTAGACAAAACGCCTCACTCACAATACGAAACTAATAGAATAAGAACATTTAGTGGAGAGGAATTAATTGTTTAAATTAACAGAATAAAAAATTTTGGCATGCCCAAAATTAGTCATGAATTATGTATTTGTAACTTAATAAAAAGGAAATAAATGTCATATATGATTACACTTGAAATAATCAAATATGAACTGCTAAAAAGCAGATAAGGTCGAAACAAGGACCTTATAGGAAACTGTATTTAAGTTAAATTCATAAAAAGAGTACGTATAGGCCTGAGGCCCTGAATATATCACATTCTTCCAAGAATTGGAAGTAAGAAGAAAGAATTCATGAAGAACTCCTTAAACATATATATACAAAAGAAGCTTTGTTAATGAAGTCATGGACTTAGAAATCGATACCGTAGCATCCAACCTGGTTAAAGAAATGGTCATTTTGGTGAGTTGAAACTAAAATATGCTTGAACTTGGAAACAAGAAGGAAAAGATATTATGTGTGGATATAGTATTGTTACCTAGAAAACACAAACACGGTAATAATTATTAAAAACTCAAAAATAATATATAAGTTATAAATAGAGAATTAGCAATAAGAAAGTAAGTAAGGAAAGTAGTTCTTAGACATAATCTTGAAGAGGCTACCTGCAAAAAAAAAAGGATAAATCAATTAGATGTTGTTATAAGGGTAAGAAACAAATTAACTATTTAAATCATAGGCATAAATATACATATTATTTAAAAGTGCTCTGAAGAACTCTGTAAATTTTGTAGCCTCATAGCTACAAACAATTGTTGGCATTATGGTGCATGTGTTGTACTTGATGGCAAGCCACTTGTAGTAAAACAACTCACTTGTATATGGTAACTAGATGAATCTACAGAAGAGATATCAGATGTGACAGAATGCATGGTAGTTGTGTTTACAGATGTGACAAAATGCAGGGCAGTTCAAAGGAATCAATTTAGAAGTAATGTACAATGGCAACTCTCTCAGATGACAGTTCACAGTGCAGGAGGTTAACGACAAATGATTACAGATCAGACTCCAAAGAATGAAGAAATAGAGGTATATGCTGGTTCACTTTGTCCAAGGAGTGTATACACGCAGGTTAACAGAACCAAAGGAGTGTATAACGTATACATGTAGTTTCACAAAAGGAAAAGCGTGTACACGTTGGAAAACCAAAGTTTTGGACTGAGGTATTTAGTCCAAGGTACTTGGTCTGAGGTAATTGGTCTGAGGTATTGACCCTAGGTATTTGGACCAAGGTATTTGTCCTAAGTGGTTTTGGACCAAGGTATTGGTCCTAAGTGGTTTTGGTCCAAGGTATTGAGAAAAGCCTAAAACTATATAAGGAGGAGAAGATCATTAGGTGAAGTGTGCAAGTATTGAATATCTTCTGAAGTGTTAGATCATATATGCAGGTTATGAGCTTTTGATGTTTTTCTTGATCTGATCTAAGGATGCACCTATGTGGTTGATGATGGTTGATGGATCGGGATCATAAAGCCTTAAAATGTATTATCATTATGTGGTTTGATCATGGACAATATAGATCTGAATACTGATGCATGGTTTATTATGTAAATGATATGATCTGGGTATGACTAAAGTTTGGAATGTCTGTGAAGTTTTAAGTTAGTATTTGCAGATATGCAGGTTGTTTCGCTTTGGTAAAAGTGCGTATACACGTTGGTTCGACACATTGAATTAGCATACACCTTATGAACTATGATGTTTCAAGTTACAGTTGGTTCTGGTTGTTGATGCAGAGTTTTGGGTTTTGCTTTATGTTATGGTGACTGCATTCTGGTAACAATGTTCAAATTGATTGATTGTGATTTGCTTCAGTGATGATGGATGAGATCTAATAATGGATCAGGATCATAATGACTTATCATTATGTGATCTAATGGGCTAGATCTGATTGCTAACACATGTATTATCCTTTATATGTGATGATCTCGGTATGTCTGAAGTCGGGAAGTGCAGTGAAGTTATAAGTAAGTATTTGCAGATCTATACATTGGTTCGCTCTGATGCAATTGCGTATACATGTTGGTTCAGCTCTTCCAAGTTGCGTATACACTCTGATGCATGGTTTTGAGGTTACAGCTGGTTTTGAATGATGATGTAGTGTTCTAGGTTCAGATCTGTGTACTAGTTACAATGATCTCTCTGTTCCAGTTGATTTGTTGAAGTTGATTAAGTATGAATGAATGGTTGATTCAGTTGTGTCAGAGGTTCAGAGGTTGTCAGTGATTAATTGAGTTTTGGTTGATTCAGAAAGTAATGATTGAGTTTTAGTGATTGGTTGATGTAGATGTAATTGATGGTTGTATTGCAATGATGATTGATTCTAAGCTTCAATGTTGTTGATGGGTCCAATATGAAAATTGGATGAAACGAGGCCTTCATGTGTATTGTTGTGTACCACGAGAATCTAGTATGAAAATTTATGAAACATGGTCCCTGGAGGAAGAAAGAAGGTTGTAGCCTTCTGTAGGTCGGCGCCTACGTACTAGTAAACATATCGGCTAGTACAAGAGCTAGGAGGTTGTAGCTCCCTTCCAGTAGAAGCTTGAGAACGAGAGAAGGTTGTAAACTTCTACAGGTAGAAGCCTGCGTACTAGTATGAGTCTGCACCAGTACAATGTTGTAAACAGATTTTCTTATTATTAAAAGAAGACAGAGATGATAGCAGCAGGTGGTTTTACCCACATTGGGTTTCCACCTTAAATCTTGGTGTTCATGTGTGTTGCTTATGTGTGATGGTTCATTATGTTATTAACTGCACATGGTTACTATTTAATGTTTAATAAAGTATTGATGCACAGATTAAAGATCAACTAATGATGAATTAATTGAATCATAAGTTCACTAGATATACGATGGTTTCCTTAAGAAGAGTTGCGTGCACACGCGAATTCCCTTCACTCAAGTAGCATATATAAATATGATTATGGAAATGAAAAACTTATTGATTTACAAATACTGATTCACCTCCCCTCTTAGTATTATTTCCAACAACAACAACAACCAGGAAAGAAGATGAAATATGTATACACATAAAATATAAAGGTATTAAAATATGAGAAAAGAAGGAATGACTTAATCCTCATTACAATGGAGAAAAAAATTAAAATATTGTTTAACTATTACACCAGGAATGAAAATCAAATAGTCAAATTTCCCAATATTTTAGTTGCAATCTATCAATATGGGTGAGAGGGTATATGCCTTGTTCAAAAAAAATTAATACAAATTCGTTATTGTTACAGATGTACACTTCTGAATAGGTAAACGAACCACAAAATATCAATGGAAAATTATAATATTAGTGTTTGAAAATCTTTAAAATCTAACTCAAATAAGACTTAATAAACCAAATAACCCTTTTTGAATTAAAAACAAAGCTAAAAACCCTGAATGGATTTACAGATAAATATGACAAGCAATGATGGGTAAACCTACAGAAGGATCAAGAGTCTATGTAGAAATATGAATATAGTGAAGAACAGTTGTTTCGTTACCTGGGGAATAAACCATTGAAACAGGAGCAAGAGTTTCAGTGCTTTGGTGAGTTCCACATTTCAAAAAAAAAAAAGAACTGACAATAGAATTCGAAGACATTATTAACTGAAAATCCCAAAAGAAATACTGGAAGAGAAATATATATGAGGAAACTGTATGCATTAGGATAAAATTAAATAAGTGCTTACCTAAAAGATTGATAATGTCAGAAATGAAGAAGTATTTTCACAATGTTTCATTCATTAAGAGAAAATAGAACTCTTATGGCCAGCAGCCATATGTTTTGAGGCAAATCCTCACCAAAGGAGTCATTAAATCTGAAGATAATCCACCTATAAAAAAATGTTTCATATCAACCAATCCAAATAGTTTCAAATGTTTGCAAACTTCCTCCATAAACAAATCAAAACAAGAAAGAAATTCAAGTAACAATAATAGCAATTACATCTGGTATTGAATGCAGAGAAGCTATGAATACAATGATCCATTGAAATACCAAAAGATTTGATAACACAATATATGGTGGATATGTTCATAAAATCTACCCAAACCAAAGAGTAAATGATAGAAACGTAGTTACAGAGAAAACAACTCTCTAAGCACCACAAAGAGAATGAATGAAGCAACTCTCTGTCAGAATAGTCTTAGAATGATAGAGGAAACCCTAATAACATTAACATTGACGAATTAGAGAGATAAAATGACATTCGTCGATGTCATAGTTTGAAAACACATTTCATGGAAGTCTCTTAGTCGAACATGTGTTCGCATGGAAAGATCTAGAGGATGTGCTGTAAAGAAAACAATATCAACCAAAATACAACGAAATTGGTGCTAGGTGTTATCACCCTAATTTTTTTTTTTAAACTTTGGAAAATTTTCCTTGTTTCTAGTCAATGTGGTCTTATAATAAGTTTTGAGTCATCGCATACTTAAAGGGATAAGTGGTAGGATTAGAGTCTCCATAGTATCATTCTCATTTACAAACCCTTCTTTTAGTTATGGTGTTAAAGGGTCTCTAGGTCATTTCATGCTTAAAGGGTTAGATCATAGGGTTAGAAGTCTTTAAGGTCGTATTTCATTTCCAAACAAAGTTTGACAACCTTATTCCATGTCTTAGAAGTCTCACCTTGTGTTTAGAAGTCATTTTAAAAAAAAATTGAAATTAGCTGCGAATCCACGTTTTCATAGCACAGACAATGTAAAAAACATGTTTTGCTCTATGAAATGACTGAAGCAGCCTTTTTCAAAAAACTATGTTTTATGTTTCGAGTAGACAACTTCCAAGGGGTTTCTTGAGCAACTAAAAGCATATTTTGGAAAAATAAAAGAGGTTCTTTTTCCTAACATACTGAACTACAAAACCCTCTTTCAGTTTCTTCAAATTCAGTATGAGGTGGGATAAATTGATGGTTTAAACCTGCGCTCCGAAACTGCTGAGAGGAACTTTTTTTTTTTGGTTTTAGCAATCTTTCTCAAGATCAATTTCTGGCCACATGAAAAAGTATTTTGGAATTCTAAAGGAGTTTTCTCTTCATAAAATCTCCAACTACAATAACCTATCTCACTTTTTTCATAAGTGTTACCAGTTGGGATATACAAGGCTTTCTTTGTTGTAGGTGACATGCACAGCGGTTTTGTAGCGCACTACGAAACTGTTGTAGGTGTAGTTTTGTTTTTTTATTATCAATATTCAAAGGAAATAAGGGGATATTTTTGGAGAAGAATGCTACTAGAGAATGTGAGGAGGTCATTTGAGAAGGTTTAAAGCTCAAGTAAAGGAAAAACTCAAAGAATGAAAAAATATATGCAATAACAAAGTTTTGCGGTACGAAAACAACAGTCTATTTTGTAGCACATCCAGATTGATTGTTTTCATGCAACTTCATGGAGTTCAATTTTTCCACAAATGTAAGAGCAGGGTTCTATGGCTAACTCAAAATATGTTATATGATTAAAGGAAATAGTTTGGCCAGCAAGAGATTCGAGGAACACCATTGAAGACCAAGGCTACACTGCAGGGAACATTTTCCTAATTTTCAGGATAGATAAAGGAGAAGATATTGAAGGTTAGCAAGAGGGTTAGGGACATCATCAAATTTGAATTCATGGAGTTATAGGTGTCAAAGAGAATGTTTAATTCCTAGATAATGTTTTTTTAAGCATAATAAGGATTTGTACTCGTAATTGTATCAGGACTCTAAGACAAACAGTTAACTGTCACTTGTATGTAATAGTCTGTTTTATGGTTAGAATAGGTGTCAATCATAGAAATTCGAATTCTCTTGATGAAGGATGAGGGAATCCTTATTTTAAAAGCTATATATGAAGCAAGAGGTGGAATTAGGAAAGGGTTGAAGACTTTTTGGCCCAGCTGCTACTTTATGCTATGAACTATAATCAGTAGTGCAGAGAAGGTTTTCCTGAACAGATCTGAGTTCTCATGGGGTTAATGTTTTCTTGATTTATATGTTACTTTGAATCATTTGCAGTAGATCTTATTGTTATTACTTAGAATTCACAACCATGTACTCTGACTTCCTTTAGAAATGAGATGACTATGTCTTTCTGCATTTTGTGAGTAAACTATCTTTGAACTACTAACAGTAAGTTTCATTACTATTACTCAGAATTCATAACCCTATGCTATGACTTCCTTTAGGAATTTAGTTGTTGTGTTTAGCAATAGATCTCTTGCTATTACTCAGAATTCACAACCATGTGCTCTGACTTTCTTTAGAAATGAGATGACTGTGTCTTTCTGCATTTTGTTAGTAAACTATCTTTGAACTACTAACAGTAAGTTTCATTAATGTTACTCAGAATTCATAACCCTATGATTTGACTTCCTTTAGTAATGGAATTACTGTGTTGACCTATTTTCTTGAGTGAATTATCTTTGTTTGAAAATCCCATTTGCCTCAGCTTCCATGTCTAGAAACTTTGCCACTGAATCTATTAACTGGTTGACTCAATAACCCAATGGTAGCAAGCCTTCATCTTTCAACCTATAAACATACAAAACCACAAACCACAGAGCTAGCCATCTATCTATAACTTATATCATTAACCCTTGAGAGAGACCTCTCAGGTTGAGGAGGCTAAGCCTCAACTAAAAGATTGGTTTGAAATAGTTACACTGAGGTAGTCTGATCAGCAGCTGATCAGGGTCCTATTTTGGTGATAACACTAGGAACCATACAAATCATTATACCACATCTAAAAAAAGAGCACGAGAGATCTATATTAATAAAGTTTTAGTAATGTATCATAAAACGAAGACACATTTGTGAGGTTTATACCTAGGCTATATGGAAAGTGTTGGATATACAATATTCTTTGTTGTGAGAATTAAAAAATTGTTAAAAAAAAAAATTGACGGCTATATATATATATATGGCGTTGATATAAAACATAGTGAAACGTTTATATAGCTAAGGTATAGGTTTTAGATCATAGTGTTACACAACTATGTGAACATAAATCAAACATTTTGTTGAAAACGAAATGTGATATTTTCATTGGTAGAATCCACCAATTCTTTAAAAGAGACACCTTATGTCTTCAAGGGTTTACTAATCCATGTTGCCTGAGATTAAATATAATAGTATGAAGAAAGGAAAATATTTTAGTAAAGATATTAAGGCGTGAACATGAGGGGATAAAAGGAAGTTAATTACTGGGTTGAATTAGAAAAACCACAAAGAGTATCAATTACATAATGGTAGTATTATATTGTTAAATAAGATTTTATTGACGATAAATATATAGGTTATATAGGCTTTAATGGAGAAAATAATTACAATAAAAGGAAAGGTACAAATTAGTTTTAAAAAATGGGGGTTAAAGGAGGTATATTACAAGTGATATTAGAGTAGTAGGTTACAACGTTGGGCCTTTCATGGGTCTTGAACTAAAATAGTTATATATGTCATGGACAAATTATTTAAAGGAAACTTAAAATCTTGAAGTATGGGTGAAGAATTCAATGTAAATACTTCCATAGGATCACCTATTGGTGGTGAAGATCCTAACACCAAATTAGGAATGATGGTCGGAGGAAACAATTATATAGAAAATCAAGACTCTGAATTTTTGAAAATAGTGCACAACTTGAAAGCAAGCCTAGATAACATAAAGGAAAATCAGGAAAGGTTGTCCAAGGCTAAAGAAGAATAGGAGGATATTAAGGGTTGTTTGTCAAGGAAATTAGAATAATATCAGGATTATAAGAAAACAATAGAGGCTCATAAAAAGAGAGTTAGGAGTAAGACAATAGATATAACAAATTATATAGCTTCTAGTGGGAGTGATTCTCGTGAATTTGATGAGAAAGGAGAACATAAATTTGAAACTGGCACCTCCACAACTAGGAAGAAGAGGACTACATCTCAGTTACAATGAGAATTTAAGAATATGGGCCTCCTAATTTTAATGGTGAATATGAAGGAGGAGAGGTGTGGCTCCTCAATGTGTCTAAATACTTTGAAGTCTACAACTATCAGAGTAATTTGAAGGCAACATTGGTAATTCACTAGTTGATTAGTCAAGCAGCTTTATGGTGGGAAGAGAACAAAGTTGTTAAAATAATTAGAAACAAAAATCTAACTTGGAAACTCTTTAGGGAAGAATTCAAAAATAAATATCTAACTAAAATATATTTTGATGAAAATGCTACAGAGTTTCATGAGTTAAGATTAGGACAGTCTACCATGGATGAGTTTGTTAATAAATTTATGAGTTTTTTGAGAAATGTACCATACTTGAAGGAGAAGAAAGCGAAAAAACATATTTGTTAGTTGTTTAATTTTCTCATACAAAGAAAGAATTGAGTTTGAAAAACCAAAAACTATGGATGAAACCATAAGAAAGGAAAAACTGTGTTTTGCCGAAAAAAAATGATAATTGAAAAAGTTGGATGGCTAAAAAGCATGAAAAGTTCAACACCAAGAAAAAAAGGTTCGAGAAAGCAGATTTTAAAAATACGTCCAAGAGTAATCAAGGAAGAAATTATAGCAAGAGTGTGAATCAACCAAGGAGCTTTGGGCAGAAAATTGGACAAGGAATTGGAGTAGGGAATAAAATTTTTGCAAAAGTAGTGAGACCACTAATTAAGTGTTGGGGTTGCGGTGAAAATCATTTGTGGAGATACTTTCCAAAAAATATAGTGAACAAAAGGGGTATAGTGAATAACCTGCAGGAAGCTTCAACTGTTAATGACATTACCTATAATATTCCAAGGATCAATGCAGCTCTAGATGGAAGATACGAAGATCATCAATCTACAATGGTCAAAGTTCAAGGTAAAAATTCTTAATAGAATGTTTCAATATTAATAGACCTTGGATCTACCTTAACTTACGTTTCCCTTGCAATAATTGAAAAATGTGAGCTTAGGAAAGAAAAACAAAGTAAACCTTGGTTAGTCTAACTAGCCACCGGAACCAAAAGGAGAGTAACTGAAATCAGTAAAAATTGTTTATTGAATTTAAATGGAATGAATACTCAATTGATTCTAAATGTATAACCTATGGGGTCATATGATGTACTAATTAGGATGGATTCGTTAGAATCTCATAAATTTATTTTGAATTGTCTAGAGAGATATTTCACCTATGTTAATGATGATGGAGAGGATTGCATAGTTAAGGGGCTACCAAGAGATATTTTAGTGAGGCATATTTCTCCCTTACAATTGAAGCAATGTGCTTACAAAGGCTATCAAATGTTTATTGTTCAAGTTGAAGAATTAGCTGAAAACAAACAAAAACCATCTTTAGATGACTACCCTATTTTACAAAAATTCAAAGATGTATTTCCTGAGGAGATACCAGGACTGCCTCCAAGAAGAGATATAGACTTCATTATTGATCTCATTCCTGGATTTGTTCCAGTGTCCAAAGCTCCCAATAGAATGAGTATTCCTACATTTGTGGAATTGAAGATTCAGTTGCAAGATTTGTTGGATAAAAGGTGCATAAGGCATAGTGCGTCTCCTTAGGGTGCACTAGTTTTTTTTGTCGAAAATAAGGATGGGACAATGAGACTTTGTATATTGATTATAGAGATATGAATAAGATGACTATTAAAAACAAATACATCCCCTTCCCTGGATTGATGATATGTTTGATCAAGTTCAAGGAGCATAAATCTTTTCAAAAATTAATTTA
This sequence comes from Pinus taeda, assembly GCA_000404065.3. Taxonomy (NCBI): domain Eukaryota; kingdom Viridiplantae; phylum Streptophyta; class Pinopsida; order Pinales; family Pinaceae; genus Pinus; species Pinus taeda. Next base: position 84,431 of record APFE030905421.1, read on the forward strand.
AGGTCAGGATATCATTAAATAAGGATTAAGGATCAAGATATACACATGACAGCATTTAAAACAAGATATGGACACTATGATTTGTAGTGTTTCCATTTGTACTTACTAATGCACCAAAAACCTTCATGTGCTTGATGAATAGTATGTTAAGTCTTTTCCTTGATAATTTTTTCAAAGTATCTATAGATAATATTATAGGTTACTCTAAGATTAAAGAAGAAAATGATCAAAATTTATAGATTCTTCTTCAAACACTTAGAGAGAATGAGTTGTATGCTAAGTTTAGAAAGTGTTGATTCTATCAAGAACAAATTCAATATTTGGGACATGTAGTGTCAAAAGAAGGGATTGTTGGGGATCCAAAAAAGATTAAATCCATTATGGAATGGCCAGTGCCTAAAGATTTAATTGATGTTAGGTCCTTTATGGGGATTACATGTTACTATAGAAGGCTCATAGAGGTTTTTTCTAAGTTGGCCTGTCCTATTAATTCTTTACAGAAAAAGAGGATAAAATCTTAGTGGAGTCAAAAATATCAAGGCAATTTTGAGAAGTTGAAGTGATTATTAACCACACCTCCCATCCTTAAACTAGTTGATCCCAATAAATAGTTTGTTGAGTGCATGGATGTTAGTAAAGAAGTATTCGGAGGTGTTTTGATGCAAGATGCTCATATAATCAGTGATGAATCCAGAAAACTAAAGGCTCGTGAAAATAACTATGCTAAGCATGATTTCGAGTTGGAAGCCATAATGCATGCTTTAAAAAAGTGGATATATTACTTGATTCGGAGAAATTTTAAGCTAAAAATAGACAATGTTAGCCTTAAATATATTTTTAAACAGCCAAATCTAAATGCTAGACAAGTTATACGGCTAGCATTTCTTAGTGAATACGATTTTGAAATTGTATATGTTAATGGAAAGGAAAATAAAATTGTTGATGCATTAAGCAGAAAATTACATCAAATATGCACTTTTTCTACAACAATTTGGCAAACATATTTGATAAAAAAGGATAAAAACTGAAATAGAATTTGGTGAAGAATACTTACAAATTAAAAGGAAATTGTAGGGAACTGAAGATTTAGGTGAAAGTGAGACTGGTTTTTCAGTAAATAATGTAGATTTGTTGTTATTTAAAGGCGGAATGTACTTGCCTAATGACCTAGAATTGACACTTGTTGTGTTAGATGAATTACATAAAAGACCAATAGTTGGTCACCCTGGGTATCAAAAGTTGATAACTATGTTAGGGAAAGATTACTATTCGCCAAGTATGAAGTATGAGATAGCATAATGTGTGGCTAGATGTATAAAGTGTCACATTAGAGGAAATTTTAGCCTAAAAATTCCCATTAAATTTTCAAGTAATTTCCAGATCATAATATGTAAACTAATCAAAATCCTTTAAATTTAAAAAGAGCTACATGTAAATCTTTTGGAGAGAAAAGAAGAAAAACTATTTTTTTTTAATTGTATTTTTGTCATATCTCCTTAAATGTTTACTCACATATCAAGTGTAGACACTCATTGGATGTGTTATTAATTTTCACATCCAACGAGTACCCATTATGCATACTTTTGAGAAAGCCCATATTGATACAAATTGAAGATACATAAAAAAAAGTGTGTTGAGCACGCATTTTTTTTTATGTATCTTTAATATTTATCAATGTGTGTTTTCTCAAAAGTATGCACAATGGGTGATCATTGGACATGGAATTTAATTTCGCATCCAACAAGTGTCTACACTTGAAATTTGAGTAAACCTATAAGGAGATAAGCCAAAAATACAATTAAAAAAAGTAGTTTTCTTCTTTTCCCTCCAAAATTCATAACTCTTATTTTATTATTTTAACTATTATTTTATTAGTTTTCCTTAGAAGACCAATTTTAGACTGAAATTTCCTTTAATGACAAGAGAAGGTTTCTCATCAAAATTCAGGGGGATTGTTGCAACCCTTGCCAGTTCCAAAATGGAAATAGGAAACCATATCCATGGATTACATTACCAAATTGCTAAGAACCAAGAAACAACATGATTCAATAATGGTAGTGGTAGATAAGCTGAGTAAAGATACACACTTTACTCATGTTAAGTATACTTTTAAAGCTATCAATATAGCAGAAAACTTTACGAAGGAAATATTTAGGCTTCACAGTATGCCCAAAACAGTAATTTCACACCATGATGCCAAATTCACTTCAAAGTTTAAAAAGGGGTTATTTGAAGGAATGAGGACCAAGTTGAATTTTAGTATAGATTATCACCCTCAAACCAATGGGAAAATAGAAAGAACTGAAAATTGCACTTAGACTTGGAATTTGTGCTAAGTTATCACCTAGATATTGTGGGTCTTTGGAAGTCTTAGCCCTAGTTTGACCAGTTGCATATCAACTTGCTCTTCTAGCAAACATAAAAGTTCACAATGTTTTTCATGTGTATTTAATAAATAAGTATGTGCATGATATAACAGATATCATTGATTGGAATATTATACAAGTTGAACCCAAGGAGAGTCTTAGCAAATCCACTGTTTATTCAAGATCAAAGGGTAGTCATGCTCTGGAATAGAGACATAGCTCCGCCGAAAATTCAATGGAAACATTTCAGTCCATAAGAGGAAATTTGGGAATTGGAGGATGCTTCCAAAGAAGCATATCCTTATCTGTTTTGATAAACTAGAATGTATTCTAGAAGGACTTTGATTAGACATTGAGATGGTGTCAAATGCAAGCGAGGGAGGATGTGATATCCCCTAGCATGATATTTTTATGTAAATAATTGTACATATGTGTGTGTTTACTTTTAATGTTTAAAGTCTGAAAGACAGTTGAGGAGTTTAATTATCATTAATTCATTACTAATAATAACTCGTTATAAAGTTTTAATCATTATGTTTTATTGTATAATAAATAAATCTAGAAAAATTAATTCTTGAGTACAGATGGCTAAAAAAATTAGGCTGCAAGATTCTTATTGGTTATTTATTATCCATTAATAAGTCCTAGGCATCTAATATGGATGATTAGATTTATTGAAGAAATTGTGAAATTGGCCAATTAAATTTTTCTGTAAAATACAAGAGATTATCTTTGGGAGTGGGAAACAAAAGCTCATTAATGAGCTAGTAACTACTTGCCACTTGTGGGTGAGGTGTGTTGGAAACACTGAGAGGGGGGTGAATCAGTATTTCTTATTTTATTTTTTTAAATTGTTCTAGTGATTACCAAAAGCATATATAGATATGTCTATGTATACACAGAACACATAAATCAACAGCTGGAATTAATGCTTTTATTAAAGCTCAAGACAGTGCAATGAAATAAATACAATATAAGTATATATCTGATTGTGAATAGTTGCCAAGCTCCAACTTGGACTTCAGTGAGGCTCCAACCTCCAGAGCACCAACTCTATTTTGCAGTGGTTCTACACTTAGGAGAACCTACCCCCAATGACTTTAGTCCTGTTCAGTTCTGAGGCTCCAACCTCTTGGGCTCCAACCCAACCTTAGTATAAACTGGTATGTTGCTACACTTTGTTCAACTAAGGTTCTCTCACTCCTACTCTCCTGCCTCTGCTGCTTCTACTACCTCTACAGCCTCTGCTGCTTCTACTACCTCTTCTGCCTCTGTTGCTTCTACTACCTCACACTTTGGTTCTTCACCACAACATCGACAACTGCAGTTCTCTGTTTTTACTGTTTTTATTCATTCCCCATGCCTCTGTCTCTTTGTTTCTGCTTACCACCGCCTCTTTGTCTTCCTCCTCGGTCGTTGTGGCTTCCTCTGTGCTGTGTAAGTTTACCGACTCTCTGAGGACATGTAGATTCATTTGAGAGGTCCAAAACTCCATGGAGAACACATCTTCGTAGTTACGACTGTAATAGCGCTCCTTTAACAATGATTGTGGGCATGCACAGAGTTTTGTCTTTGGTTTAAACGCAAGTGTTATGCCCTAATTGCACTCTCCATCACTCTGATACACGCTCCTGAATCATCGGACCAGTTACGGGCCAGTTATCATAGGCCTTTCAGCTTAAGAACCCTGCGAAGGCCAAAAACACGATTACACAGGAAAACACGGGAAAAACAGTGGAAATGGCTTAAGGGCGGACTTCAGGGTGTGTTACACCCATGTTTATTTCTACATCGAGTTCGTGATTAAATCACAATCGACGATTTGTGATTCCCGGGGATCCTTTATATTTTGGACCCATGACTTCGTCGATGGCCAAAGGCGATCCTCCACTGCTCCGATGAACCAGATGCGATATGGCATTAAACCATGGTTTATATGCTCGTCGGGTCCACAACCTTATCGCAATCGACACTTTCATGTAGTAAGGCTTCATAGTTTTTGATCTGCGATGGATGTGATGAAGGTTAAGTCATATTGTAATGTAGCGGCGAGTCCGCATGCATTCATCGCAATCGGGGGTTGGGTATGTATCGCAATCGGGGGTTTCCCTTAGTGGAGGTCCGATGCGATATCGCTATCGGTGATCACACATTGCAAAAGTCCAGGTCTAAACCTTCACGTAGACCACTCCTTTATAGTGATGTGATATGAGGTACCGGACCCGATATGTGTCAGTGCTCCCATGTATAAGGTTTCAAGTCCACAATCCGCCTCCAATAGTGTATTTGCCCGTATATGCATAGTTTTGCCCGCCGATAGTGTTAAAGCATATATACCCAAATATTTCTGCATCCATTTGTGTTAGATGCATATACATATGGTTTTTCCAATGGGTAAATACATATATATATACACTTCTTGCATCCATCTGCTTCCTTCATTTCTCCCCCATTGCTCCTCTGATGGCTCCCCATGACTCTGTTAATTGCATGCATATAAGCTCTTTGATGACCTTGTTTCTCTGCTTCCTCCGTTTGCTCTGTGTGCTCCTCTTCTTTGGCATATCTATATATATATATATATATATATATATATATATGACATATACATATATGGCTCCTTTGTAGCTCCAATAGCTCTATTTTGGCATATATTTGAGTTCTGCTCCGCTTGGCTTCGTCTACTCCTCTTGACTCCGTTTGCTCCTCTTAGCTCTGTTTGCTCCTCGAATATTGCCATGTTGACATCAATGACAATTTGTTTCCAACAATATCCCCCTTTGTTATTGATGGCAATATCTTATGCTCTCCCCCTTTGACATCAATGGCAAAGGAATGCATACGAACTCCCCCTATCAAGCTGCTCCCCTGTCCTGTTACATCCTTATGAATGAATTTGAGTGATGATGAAGAAATAAGCCCATATTTTGATGTAGATGCTCGAATGCTTCTCAAGGAAGAGGTTTTGTGAAAATATCAGCTATCTGCTCCTTAGTACTAATATATTCTAGGACGATGCTTTGTTCAACTACTTTTTCATGGAGGAAATGATACTTGATTGGTATGTGTTTGGTTCTTGAGTGCATCACTGCATTTTTGCTTAGACTAATAGCACTTGTGTTGTCACAATAAACGGTAATTGGTTGATTAGTACATATGTCGACATCTTTTAGAGCTTCCTTCATCTATAATATCTGAATACAACAGTCTGTTGCAACAATATACTCGGCTTCAGCTGTGGATAATGATATGGATGATTGTTTTTTGCTGAGCCAAGATACTAAACTATCTCCTAGGAAGAATGCATTTCCACTAGTATTTTTCCGATCATCTATACTTCCAACCCAATCAGCATCAATGTATGCAGTTACAATCAGTGTTGAGCTCTTTGGGTACTAAAGCCCGAAATCAGAAGTTCCTTTCAGGTATCTGAGAATTCTTTTTATAGCTAATAAGTGGGATTTTTTGGGAGCAGATTGAAATATTCCCACCATTCCTACTGCTTGCATTATGTCTGGTCTTGTAGCTATTAAGTATAGAAGGGCTCCAATCATTTACCTGTAATGAGTTGCATCTACTAGAGGGGAGTCATCATCTTTGCTCAGTTTGTAGTTTGTGGTCATAAGTGTGCTCATGGGTGCACAGTCCTCCATTCCATATTTTTTTAGCATGTCTTTTAGATATTTGGTTTGAGATATACACAATCCTGCTCTGGTTTGAGATACTTGAAGTCCAAGGAAGTGGGACAGCTCTCCTATCATTGACATCTAAAACTCTTTTGACATGCTTTGAGAAAATTCATGGCTCATTTCATCATTATTACTAGCAAAAATCAGATCATCGACATAAACAAGAGCAACTAGTAACTTACCTTCATCTATCTTTATGTATAGATTACTTCCAGCCACTCCCTTTTTGAAACCTTGTTGTTGTAGGTAGTGATCCAATCTTGCATACCAAGCTTTAGGAGCTTGTTTCAACCCATAGAAATCCTTTTTCAACTTACAGACTAAGTCCTTTCCTGATGTTAGACCAAAACCTTCTAGCTGCTCCATGTAGACTTCTTCCTTGAGTTCCCCATTTAGAAATGTTTATTTCACATCCATTTGATAGATTTTTAATCCTTTTGAGCAAGCAAATTCTAAGAACATCCTGATAGCTTCCATACGGGCCACTGGTGCAAATGTCTCTTCAAAGTCAATTCCTTCAATTTGTGAATAGCCTTTGCAAACAAGTCCTGCCTTGTTTCTGATAACCTGTCCTTCGTCATTCATTTTATTTTTGAACAACCATTTGGTTCCTATTATTTTTTTGTCCTTTGGACGAGGTACCAGCTCCCATGTCTTGTTCTTCTCAATTTGGGACATTTCTTCTTCCATGGCTTTTACTCAATTAGGATCCTTACTTGCTTCTGCAAATGTTTTTGGTTCTATCATAGATAGAAGGGCAATGACTTTTCTCTTGGGTGTGATTGTTATCCTTCTTTGGGTTTGCACACCTTCATCTCTATCGCCAATGATCTGCTCTTCTGGATGATATATTTAGACATACTTCGTCTTTGAAGGGGTATTAGGTGGTTCTCTTTCTTCTTCTTCTTCTTCTTTCTCATCTATTTCTTCTTCTTTAGGTTCTTCTTCTTCAATGAGAAAGTCATATTCATGTTCTTCGATTTCCTTTTCTGGAAGATCTTCATCAACCTTTACATCAATGCTTTCCACTATTTTCTTTAGTTGATAATTGTAGCATTTGTAAGCCTTGCTCCGTGTAGAGTATCCAAGAAATATCCCTTCATCAACCCGAGAATCAAATTTTCCTAGTGAGCCATCATTTATTTTTATGAAGCACTTTCTTCCAAAGATCTTGAAGTACTTCACCGAAGCAAGTCTTCCTTTCCATAGCTCATAAGGAGTTTTTTCACAATTTGGTCTTAATTGAGTTCGATTCAATGTATAGATAGTTGTCCCTACTACTTCTCTCCAGAATATAGGTTGTAAGTCTGCTGCTAATAGCATTGTTCTTGCCATTTCTTGGACTATTCGATTTCTTATTTCAATTACCCCATTTTGCTGAGGTGTTCTGGCAGTAGATAATTCCCTTTTAATTCCATGAATATTACAGAACTCACTAAATTCGTTTGATGTGAATTCTCCCCCTTGGTCTATTCTGAGGCACTTAATTTTTGAATCTTTTTCATTTTCTACAAGGGCTTTTAGATTCTTAAAGCACTCAAAAGTTTTAGATTTATACTTTATAAAATATATACACATCATTCTAGTATAATCATCAACAAATAACACAAAGTATCTTTCTCCTTGGAATCCCTGATTTCTAGTTGGCCCACACACATCAGCATGGATAATCTCCAAGGGCTTCGATGTAGAGAGCTCCTTTGTCTTGTGGCTGGTTCTAGTCTGCTTTCCATGTTGACATGGACCACATACTCCTTGATTTGGTTTGAACAACCTTGGGATGTCTCGTACAGCTTTGATCTTGCTCATATTGATCAAATTTTCGAAGCTTGTATGTCTAAGTCGCTTGTGCCACAACCAACTCTCATCTGTTTGACTCAAGTAGCGTTTATTTTCTTGAATCTTGTTCAGAATGTAAATGTTGTCTGGTGTTCTCACCCCTTTTGCCACAAGTTCCCCTGAGGCAGAGTTCCTTATTTCACAGTCCTTGGTGTTGAAGACAACCTTATGTCCTTGATCACAGATTTGGCTCACACTTAGGAGGTTGTGTTTGAGTCTGTAAACTAGCAGAGAATCTTGAGCTTTTCCTTTTCCATTGATCAGAGTAATTGTTCCTTTTCCTGCAATTGTGCCATATCCACTTCCAAAGGACACATTCCCTTCCTTTTTTCTTAGTGAGACAAACTTCCTTCTGTCTCCTGTCATGTGTCTGGAGCACCCACTATCCACAAACCAATGGTTTCCATTATTTTGAGCATATAGAGCCAGGATGCATTTATCCATGTTGGAGTTCTTGCTATTCATCTTTCTTCCTTTGAATGCGTAGTCTTGTTCATAGTGTCCATTATTGTAGCAGAAAGAGTGAATCAGATCAAATTTGGTCAAGGGATCAAATGAATTGAAGGTTTTGGTTTGTCCCTACTTTTGGGGGCATATGAGTTGAATATTCAGTCCTTTAGCTTTGTCTTTTCACTTCTGCAAGCCATACAATGTCTGGCTTGATGACCAAAGTTTTTACAATGAAAGCAGTGTCCAAGAAAGATGGTTTTGTACCTGTTGAAGCAGCCACGGTTTGAGTCGATTTCCTTCCAGGGAATTACTCCTCCCTCGTTCTTTGGATTTGCGATGGGCCCTTGGTGGAGTACAGGTTTGTATTTGCTGTAGTGTCCATGATTCGACGCCACATTCTTCTTTGGAGTAATTCTCTCTTCATTCTTGGGATCTGGGATGCACTTTTGATAACATACTTTCTCATCTTTTGGATTGCAGGAAAGTGCATCGCCATAGCTTTTCGCACTATTCTTAGTGCTTGAGGATTCTCCTTTGAAACCTATTCCAGACCTGTCATGTTGAGGTTTTCGATTTTTCAGAATAGTCTCAACTATTTGAGAGCTTTTACAGCCCTTTTTAATTTTCTGCAACTCCTTTCTCAGAGACACTATTTTGGCCTCACGTTCTTCACAAGTCTCTTCTTTTTCTTTAAGATTTGCTTCCAAGAGATTTTCTCTCCTTCTTGTTTCCTCATTTTCCACTTTGAGAGACATGATTTTGTTCTGTAGTTTCTCATTTTCTTCAATGGCACTTATTAACAGTTAATCTAAATTTCCTTCCAGCCTTGAGTCATCATCATCTCCAAGTGCCATGAATAATGTTTCTTGGCTTTCATCATAATCACTTTCCTCATCTGATTTCTTTTTGATGACCATAAACTCATCCTCACCAGACTCATCTTGCTTGGAGAAGAAGTTTTTCTTATTGAACCCTTTCTTTTTGTGTGCCGTTCTTTTATAATTTCCTTCATCATCACTGTCATGTTTATGAGGACATCTTGCTGCATAATGACCTATTTTAGCACATTTAAAACAGATAAGAGGATAATTGCCTTTAAGCTTAGATACTCTCTTAAGCTTTCATACAAATTGAGCCAATTTGGATTCTACATCTGACTCATCACTACAGTCATTCCTTTCTTTCCCCTTCTTTGACTTTTAGGCCTTGAATGCGACATCTTTGGAGCTTGGGCCACCTTTCCTCATTTCATAGGCAGTGAGAATTCCATGGAGTTCATCCATTTTGAGGGTATCTAGATCATTTTCTTCTTCTATAGTGCTTATTTTGGAGTCAAATCTGTCTGGAAGAGACCTTAATACCTTTTGAACAATGGTACTTTCTTCAATATTTCGTCCAATCCTTTCAGGGAATTTACCACTTCAGCTACTCGAAGGAGGTATGCTACAATATCTTCTTCATCTTCCATGCTCGGACTTTCAAATTGTCTTCTGTGATTTTGAAGCTTTGCCTTTTTGACTTTTGAGTCTCCATCGTACAAGCCAACTAGCTTCTCCCACATTTCTTTGGTAAAGGTACAGTGCATGACTTTTTTAAACTCGGAATTAGTGATTCCACTAGTGATGGAGTTCAAGGCCTTTGCATTTGCGATGTAGGATTTCCTCTCGTTTGGGTCTGTTGGAAGAGTGGAAGTCATTTGGTATTCATTTTGAACAAAATTCCAGACTTCAAGACCAAGGGACATTAAGTAGTAGGTCATTCTTTTCTTCTAGAAACCAAAGTTAGTTTCATTGAACAAAGGAGGTCTTCTTGATGCTTCATGATTTCTCATCATGGCTGCGGATCCTTCTTCAAGCTGTTAGGCTAAAATGAAGAAGCTTGCTATGATACCAATTGTTGGAAATACTGAGGGGGGTGAATCAGTATTTCTTATTTTTTTTAATTATTCTAGTGATTACCAAAAGCATATATAGATAGGTATATGTATACACAGAACACAGAAATCAAAAGCTAGAATTAATGCTTTTATTAAAACTCAAGACAGTGCAATGAAATAAATACAATATAAGTATATATCTGATTGTGAATAGTTGCCAAGCTCCAACTTGGACTTCAGTGAGGCTCCAACCTCTAGAGCACCAACTCTGTTTTGCAGTGGTTCTGCACTTAGGAGCACCTACCCCCAATGACTTCAGTCATGTTCAGTTCTGAGGCTCCAAGCTCTTGGGCTCCAACCCAACCTTGGTATAAACTAGTATGCTGCTACACTCTGTTCAACTGAGGTTCTCTCACTCCTACTCTCCTGCCTCTGCTGCTTCTCCTGCCTCTACAGCCTCCGCTGCTTCTGCTACCTCTTCTACCTCTGATGCTTCTACTACCTCACACTTTGGTTCTTCACCACAACAACAACAACTGCAGTTCTCTGTTTTTACTATTTTTATTCATTCCCCATGCCTCTATCTCTTCGTTTCCGCTTACCACCGCCTCTTTATCTTCCTCCTCGATCGTTGTGGCTTCCTCTGTGCTGTGCAAGTTTACGCCTCTTTGAGGAAATGTAGATTCATTTGAGAGGTCCAAAACTCCACGGAGAACACATCTTCCTGGTTACAACTGTGACAACGCTCCTTTAACAATGATTGTGGGCATGCACAGAGATTTATCTTTGGTTTAAACGTAGGTGTTATGCCCCAATCGCACTCTCCTTCGCTCTGATACACCCTTCTGAATCATTGGACCAGTTACGGACCAGTTATCATAGGCCTTTTGGCCTAAGAACCCTGCGAAGGCCAAAAACACGATTACACAAGAAAACACGGGCAAAACAGTGGAAATGACTGAAGGGCGAACTTCAGGGTGTGTTACGCCCATGTTTATTTCTGCATCGGGTCCGCGATTAAATCGCAATCGGAAATTCGTGACTCTCGTGGATCCTTTATATTTTGGACCCATGACTCCGTCGATGGCCAACGACTAATCCTCCACTGCTCCGATGAACCAGATGCGATATGGTATTAAACCATGGTTTATATGCCCGTCGGGTCCACAGCGTTATCGCAATCGGCACTTTCATGCAGCAAGGCTTCACGGCTTGCGATCTGCGATGGATGCGATGAAGGTTAATTCATTTTGAAAAGTAGTGGTGGGTCCACATGCATTCATCACAATCAGGGGTTGGGTATGTATCGCAATCGGGGGTTGCCCTTGGTGGAGGTCCGATGCGATATCCCTATCAGCGATCACACATTGCAAAAGTCCAGGTCTAGACCTTAACGTAGACCACTCCTTTATATCAATGCGATATGAGGTATTGGACCCGATATGTCTTAGCGCTCCCGTGTATAAGGTTTCAAGTCCGCAATCCGCCTTTGATAGTGTATTTTCCCGCATATGCATATTTTTGCCCGCTGATAGTGTTAAAGCATATATACCCAAGTCTTTCTGCCTCCGTTTGTATTATATGCATATACATATGGTTTTTCCGATGGGTAAATACATATATATACACGTCTTGCATCCATCAACTTCCTTCATTTCTCCTCCATAGCTCCTCTAATGGCTCCCGATGACCTTATTAATTGCATGTGTATAAGCTCTCTGATGACCCTGTTTCTCTGCTTCCTCTGTTTTCTTTGTGTGCTCCTCTTCTTTGGCATATATATATGACATATACATATATGGCTCCTCTGTAGCTCCAATAGCTCTATTTTGGCATATATTTGAGTTCTTCTTCACTTGGCTTCGTTTGCTCCTCTTGGCTCTGTTTTCTCCTCGAATATTGCCATATTGAAATCAATGACAATCTGTGTCCAACAAGGTGGAGGTAGTTACTAACCACCAAAAGAGTGGTATATGGATAATGATTTTTAAAAAATGTATTCTTGTTTTTGTCTCATTCTGAAAAGAGAAGAGAGACTAAAGACAAGCAAGTGTGAAAGACAAGAAGAAAGATTGCAAACTTGTTGTGCTTGGGGGGATACTAGCTAGATGAAATATCATGGTTAGGAAGAGCCCAATACTCAATTAAAAATTTTCCCACACTACTAATTTCCAAGTCAGTGTTCTTACCTACCATGCCCTTTCATTCAAAAAGGAAATAGTTATGTTTTGTTTTCATTTAGAAATTATGTTCTAAGAAAGAAAAAGAAAGTTGTTGTGTTTCTATTTACAAATTTTTATACAATAACAAGAAGGAAAAGTTTCATGCTTTCAATTGTAAACCTTGTGTAGTAACAAACATTGTTAATATTTTAATTAGCTTGCACAGTATGTTGAACCGACTAAAGACCAAAATAGTACACATAATAGATTATCTGTTATTCAAATAAATTACTGAAAAATAGATGGATGAAGTTATATATACATAGACAGTATTTATGTTATTGTAAAAATAATTATTTGTGATGGCATAAAATAGGTATATATATAGTCAGGATAAAGAGCTATGTATATGTGTGTGTGTGTGTGTGTGTGTTAGACCAAACACTGGTCGTATATAGAGTAAGTCTATGTGTGAGTAAAGAGAGTAGATAGAAATAATAAACTGTAAATATTTTTATATGAATTTGAGTGGGAGAATTCTAATAAACATAAGGTTCTCCCCTTTAGCAAAAGAAAATGAATAGTAGAACCCTTGTTAAACTCTCTTTCTGAAAAAGAAAGAATTAAATTTAGTAAAAATGATGGGACCAGCCCACTCTTTATACACTTGTCGTAAAGGGAATGATTTCCAATGTTTGTTTGGTTGATTTAATCATGCGGAATGATAACACGTGGATATAATGTAATACATATATTTTTGGATTTCGGTTGATGAGCATTCAATGATGTGTTTAATGAAAGGGTACTCGCCTTGAGGTTCGCGTCTCCCGATCAGTTCTTTGGTTATCCCCTTGTTCGATGGTGTCCTTGGTCTTTTGCTATTTTCCCGTCGAGGGTTTCCTATGCAATGCTCCACGAAGGTCTATGGGCAGCAATGCTGTAGGTCTTGGTTGTGCTCCGGTTACTCGTTGTTGTGACTGTATTTGTCCCGGTTCCTTGGTTTGTAGCTGGTTGTGACTTGTCCTGTAATGGCCAGGGTAAGTTCTTTGCTGTGTTTGATTTCTTTCTGCCGTGTAAGGTCACTGTTGTGTTTGGTTTCTTCCTGCTGTGGGCTCTCAGGCCACTGTATGTTGGTTCATGCACTAATGCTCCTCTTCCGATTTTGCAACGCAACTTCTATTCACTTTTAGGCTCAATCAATAGCTCTCTTCCGACTCCGGCACATACAGGTAATCTAACCTTCCCTGTCTTCAATTCAGGGACTTCCTTCTGCGGTTCCTGACCTGGATGGCTCCTTGTTCTCCTCAGTTTGTCGGCACTGTCACTGGAACACTGGTCTCGGCCTCTCCGCGAACCCGCAGGTATCTGTTGGTACTCTTAACGGCTTTAATTCTTCCCAACTCTTTATTTACTCTGCTATTTCAATATACCACTAACAACTGTGTATTCTTGCTATACAGGTGTTGGGGTTTGTTGTTGGAGGGTTTGGTATCACACGCCTCGATTCTACCTGGTAGGTTCTACCTCCACTGACTTCTGGTAGTCTGTCGCCTTGGTCTTTTAATCTCTATTCTTCAAATGGAATGGGTTTGTCGTACGCTTGCTATGAGCAAGGCTCTGGTTATCGGGACTTTGGTTTCCACTGTATTTAGACCAAAATTTTTGTTTGTGGTTGCGGCTCCTTTCTAAGCCCTCATCTTGGGTTCTCTGTTCAGAGTCTATGTGTCTGCACTGTGTAAAAATGTTATCATTGAAACCCTTACCCAGGGTTTGTGGCTCAAGGTTTGAGCGTGGACGATTTTCGATTTTACAGTTCTGTTGTAATAGTTTAATATACTGGACTGTTGAATGTTTGGTAAAAATTCTTCCAAGAAAATATAATAGGATTGGTTCTGTTTTGAATTACTTGGTTGATGTATGCTGCTTGTCTTCTTGGAATTTCGTGGCCGGAACTGCTGTCATACACTTTCAATGTATTTGAAGTTCAATGTATAATTTTCTATTACACGACTCTGTGGTTTGGCTTGTAATGCTACTTGGCTGTCACATGGGATACAATGTGGAAACTGTCGCTCGACCTGTAGGTGTTTGGCCGGTGCGAGACTCTGATTCACTTCCGTTGTCTACTTTAATAAATTATGAACCCATATATTCGTATCTGCTCTTTGGTCTTGTTATATTCACTGGTTGTCTCTTTTCCGAAACGCAATGCAATATTTGTTTACCAGAATCTGCACATAGTTAGTTGTGTATTCGAATAATTGGTAAAAAGAAAACATAGAATTACAGTAAGCATACAGATGGACAAACTTTTGAATTCTCTGTTTCTACTTTTATTTGAGTGCGAGAGGTATTGAATGGAACCCTTTCTTTGGTTTGTCCTGTTACATTTATAGGTTCCCTGTTCTAGTTAATGAAACTATACAGTTGTCTCTTTTCAGTTACAGACTCTTACAATTACTTGTTATTAGTCATTCGTTTATCTTATGACAAAATTTCATGTTCAACCACATTTGTCCTTTTTTTCCTTTAAAATAAAAAGATAATTACAATATGTTAACAACAAATCAACATATGTCTATAGCTGTTCAACTACCCTTAACTAACATTAAATAAAATAACAAAAGTCCTACCTACTTTCCTGTCAACCAATAGAAAGACTAAATAAAAGTAAATTCAACTTCCTTTGACCTGGCAGAGACTTCACTTGGTCATGGTGAGCTAGATGCTCCTGCATCAAAAAAGTTCTATATTATGAGTACAACTAGAACTCATAAGTATTTTTGAAAGTGATTTCAATATAGTTCATGCAAAGGAATTACAATAAGATTTGTATGGAATAATTATATATTTCTATATAGGAGATACAGATAAAGAGAATAAAGTATGATTAATTTTATAAGAGAATAATAAATACAGAGAGAGAAAAATGTTTAGGTAGAGAGAAATTAAATGTTTAAATTAACATAAAGAATATATATATTAATATATTATATAGCTAAATAAGGCATGAATTATGTATTCCTCACAATAAAAAGGATTTAAATTTCATATATTATTACACTCTAAATAATCATATAGGAATTTTTAAAAAGCAGATAAGGTTGAAACAAGGATCTTAAAGGAAACTATATTTAAGTTTAATTCATAAAAAGAGTACATATAGCACTGAGGCCCTAGATATATTACATTCTTCCGAGAATTGGAAGTAAAAAGAAAGAATTCATGAAGAACTCTTTAAAATATATATACTAGAGAAGATTTGGAATATTTCAAACTAATTTCGGAAGAAATCATATTGGTAGATTTGACCTAAATCTACCAATGTGATTTCTTCCAAAATTAGTTTCAAATATTCCAAATATGGATCACAGAAGCTTGAATTTTAATAGAAAATATTTGTCAACAAGTCACGGACTTAGAAATCGAGTACAAGAGCATCCAACCTAATAGAAGAATTGGTTATTTTGGTGAGTCGAAACTGAAATATGCTTGAGCTTGGAAACATCGAAGGAAAATATTTAGTATTGTTACCTATAAAATACAAACATATTAATAATTATTTAGAACTCAAAAATAAGATAGAAATTGTAAATAGAGGAATAGCAATAAGAAAGTAAGGAAAAGGGTTCTTAAACATAACCTTTAAGAGTTTATTGGTCCTATAGTAGTCTCCACCTATTAAAAAAAAAAAAGTGATAAAACAATTAGATGTTGTCATAAAGGTAAAGAAAATAAAGAAATATTTAAATGTCAGGTATAAATATACATATTATTTAAAATCGATTTAAAGAACATTGTAAATTTTGTAGCCTTGGAGCTACAAACAACAACTAGAAAAGAAGATGAAATATGTATACATATAAAATATAAATGTATCAAACTATGAGAAGAGAAGGAATGACTTAATACTTGTTATAGTGGAGGAAAAAATTTAAATTATTGTTTAATTATTACTCCAGGAACGAAAATCAAACAGTTATATATCTCAATATCTGAGTTGACATCTACCAATATGTCTGAGAGGGTATAAGCTTTGTTAAAAACACTTAATATAAAATCGTAGTTGTTACCTACAAACTTTTGAACAGGTAAATGGACCTCAAAAGATCAAAGGAAAATTATAATATTAGGGTTTGAAAACCTTTAAACCCTAACTCAAATGAGAATTAATAAACCGAATAACTCTTTTAGAAATTAAAAAAAAAAAATTAAAAAGCATGAATGTATTTATAGAAAAAATAAATAAACAATGATGTGTAAATATACAGAAGGATTGAGAGTCTATGTAGAAATATGAATACAGTGAAGAACGGTTGTTTCATTACCTGTAGAATAAACCATCGAAGCAGGGGCAAGGGTTCCAGTACTTTGGTTAGTTCCACATTTCAAAAAAAAGAACCTGCAACAAAATTTGAAAACATTATTAATTGAAAATCCCAAAAGAAAAACTGGAAGAGAAATATATGAGGAAATTTTATGCGTTATCATAAAATTAACTAATGGTTTACCTTAAATATTGATAATTTCATAGAGGAATAAGTATATGCACAATGTTGCAGTCATTAAGCGAAAATAGAACTCTTTTGGCCAATGGCCATAGGTTCTGAGGCAATTTCTCACCAAAGAAGGTGTCGTTAACTTTGAAGATAAGTTATCTTTGAAAATTGTTTCATATCAATTAGTCCAAACAGTTTCAAATGTTTTCAAACTTCCTCAAGGAAAAAAACCAAAAGAAGAAATAAAATTGAGTAACAATTGCCTCTGGTAGGAATGTGGAGAAGATACAAACACAGTGAGCTGTTGAAAAACCAAAATATTTGATAACGAAATAGACGATGGAAATTTTCATAAAATCTATCGAAACCAAAGAGTAAATTATAGAAGCATAGTTGCAGAGAAAACAACTTTTTGAGCTTTGAAAAGAGAATGACTGAAGCAACTCTCTGTCAGAATAGTATTTAAATGATAGACGAAGCCCTAATATCATTAACACCGTCAGTTTAGAGAAATCAAATGACATTTTTCGATTTGATAGGTCGAAATTATCTTCCATTGAAGTCTCTTAGTCCAACATGTGTTCGTGTGGAAGGATGTAGAGGGTGTGTTGTAAAGAAAACAATATCAACCAAATACAACAAAACTAGGAATCATATAAATCATTATACCACATATAAACAACGAGCATGAGAGATATGTATTAATAAAGGTTTAGTAATGTATAATAAATCCAATAGACATGTGTAAGGCCTATACCTAGGTTATATGGAATAACCATGGTGTTGATATAAAACATAATAAAAAAATTATATACCTAAGGTATAGGTTTCAGATCATAGTGTTACACATAATTATGGTGAATATAAATCAAACATTTTCTTGAAAAGGAAATGTGATATTTTTATTGGTGGAATCCACAAATTCTTTAAAAGAGACCCCTATGTATTCAAGAGTTTAGTGATCCATGATGCATAAGCTTAAATAGAGTAGTATGAAGAATGGAAAATATTTTGGTAAAGATATTAAGGCATGAACATGAGGTGCTGAATGGAAATTAATTAATGGGTTGAATTAGAAAAACCACAAAGAGTATGAATTACAGAATGGTAGTATTATAACATCAAATAAGATTTTTTTGAGGATAAATATATAGGTTATATAGACTTTAAGGGAGAAAATAATTACAAGAAAATAAAAGGAAAGGTATATATATATTGGGGTTAAAGGAGGTATATTACAAAAAACTACAAACTTGCACATATGTGTCAACTCCTAAGACAAGTTGATTTGAATTGGATCATCATATGTTTTTCCATCTATCCCAATACTTTATGGGTGGAAAATATTGGGTATCAACTTGTAGACCTATTTTAGTATTAGGTTTTGTTCACGATGTTGGACCCACCAACATGACAGGGGATCTCCCCGATAAGAAGTCCCAACTAGACTTCAAACCGTTTGGTGTAGGAGTCCCAGCAGTGGGTCGTAAAATATCGCCTTGACCGCAGTTGCATGTAGAAGCAAGTAAGATGTCCCTGTTGGTAGCAAGGGTGTGACATATGTAGCAAGTCAAGGAAGGTGCGTGAACGGTTCTAACACATGGAGGGTGAGGTGAGTGCGCCCCTTGGAAACCTATGAAAGCACGGAGTTAAGAAGGGAACACACGAGCAAAGATGCATCACAAATTGGACAAAAAGTACACTAAAAATTCAAATTGATGGTTAAACCAATAGCACATTTCAGTAAGATTCATACATACATACATAGAAAATCCATACATGCATGCGTAAGCAAACCGATACATATATCATTTAGAGTAAACAAGATAGCTGAAATACAATACGACATATGCATGAAACGTGTTGGCTCTGTTATATTAAGAAGTGAAAGTTCTAGTCATACAATACAACCATGACCAACCACTAGTTCAGATAGCAGATCGTTATAGTCACTGTTGCCTGCTCCTCCAAAGAGATACACTGGCTCTACACAGTGGAGAAGCTAAGGCTCGTTACAATACTCTCCAAGCTTTCTCTAATATACTCCTATCGGAAGCTTGGCTAACCAAAAGCCTATACAATGAGTTATGAGGGACTATTTATCTCAAAGGGTGGGGTGACCCTTGACATTCCCCTTTGTGGCCATTCATCTACCCTCATGACTCTTCACTCTATGACTGTTACATTCAAATATCGACACTTGAACTTCCAATTGACAAGATGTTACATACAATCTGCGCATGTACCCATGTGAGACAAAACAGCTTAAGCAAGCCATGCAAGACATCACTAACACTCGGACTGTTGTGGTGAGACCAACTCTTTGACATCCTTGTGATGGTCGATGATGGCAAATTGATGCCAGGCTTGGTCGTCCGTGATGGTGCCCATGCGCTCAATAGTGACATCCTATTGAAAGTGAACTCTTGCCTTCGTTGCAACCGAGTACACTGATATGGCTCCTTCGTCCAACTCGTCTAACAACATATGCATCATCGTCTTGAGTGCAGCTAGATTGGCAACATATTGTTGCATAGTTTCTGCGATGATATCCAAGCATGTGTTGGTGGTCGTGTGCATCAACTTGTTGGAATACATTTTCAGCTCCAGTCAGACTTGCTTCTTGTATTCGCCTCGGTGAGTGTGCTAAATGGGTGGGATCGCATGCGTGTGCACAATGACATGCATGCTACTGAATTCCCCTGCATGCAATCAACAACACTGCTCACCTTGTCTACTTCGTTCCAGCTGCTGGGATGGATCTATAACTTGTAGGGGCGCAGTTTCATCTGTCTATGCATGTTGTGCCCCTTGTTGTACATGTTCCTATTGGAACTCATTCTCTTGTCTATGCATCTCTTGTTATTCCTTGAGTTGTCGCTTCATCACATGCAACTCCTTCTCCATTTCTCTCTCTGGCTTTGCACGATCTCCGTGCCGCATCGTCACCTCATAGCTTCAATCTCCAAAGTTTCTTTCGTTATGAGTGGATTTTCTTTGAACTTGTAGCTTTGTTCCACCTATGTGTTATCAACAACCTTTCTCTTGCATTCGTCGCATGTAGGTGTGTTGCCTTTTGTCGCTGCTGATGGTGTTGCTTGTTGTAATGTTGTTGCCATATTATATTGATTTCCTTGTCTATGAACAACTTGATGTCTTCATAGGTAGGCAAGATCATAGACGCTTTCTTGGTTGCAACCACTGTTGTGCTCTCAATGGTGTCCTTTCACTTTGCTCCCTTGAAGGCCATTGTACTTGTGCTACTGAGAGACAAACGAACACCTATGATACCTGGAGACATAGCAAAACTCATGGAAAGAAATATTTCAGCCGAAAGCCAAAACAGACTTGAGGACTGACTTACAATATGCCTATGTGATTGATCGTGAAGGCTGCGCAATTTATGTCTGGAGGTCGAGAGACTAACTGCCAAAACTGCACAAGGCACAGTCCAGGCTGTTAGGAGGCTAATTGACTACTGGAAATGTGCAATGCATAGTCCAGCCTGGCCTACTAAGCACTAAAATTGTGCAATGCATAATTTCACTCAACAGTGACATGCAACTAGCAAACTGCATTGCGCAGTTTCTGGGGCCAGTAGGACATTGCCTCCAAGACTTGTGCAATGTAAGCATGGAGGTTAGTGCTAGGCCAGAATTGCATATTTCTGGAGGGAAGGCAGAGCCTTCACTTCTAGAAATGCACAATATGAGCCGGGCAAGGCACGGTATGGGCCAAGGTAGCCCAGACCAGCCGATAGGCGACTGAAAACATGATAATTCTGAATGCATGATGAGATGAGTGCAAACAAGAGTGAATGACTATGCATGAAAAAAAGTAAGTGTAGGATTCAGAAAACGAGACAACATGCTTGTGAGAGAGGACAGTCACCGCGATGGCAACATCCAGTGAAAAAACAGTGTCATGTATAAAACAACAATGAGATGCAAACGAAAACTGAAATGGTTCTTGTACAAGCTAATATGCATGCAAACAATTGCAAGCATTCATGGAAATCAAGCAGAGAGCACTCACACACAAAAATCGACAGAAATGCATTGCAAGATATGTGAATCGAGCTTACCCCGAAACAGCTGAGTTGAATGTGTTGAGGACTCCTAGATGTGATGTGGAATTTCAAATTTGCAAGGTTGATGCGAGGAATGAGCTCTGCAGTATCTAGTTCATAAGTTTTGATAAAATTGAGGTTATGACAGGCATGCTACAAATCTAGGAAAAGCGACACTAGGCGGGAGGTTTCTGAAATTATCCTTGCATGTAACCTCGAGCTGCTAAAAATAGATCCCTAAATTAGGGATGTCTTTGCATGCTTCCTTGGGAAAATAATTCCATGCATGCAAATCATTTTTGCTTGGTCCCGGAGGGAACCGGTCAACCTGAAGGCACATGCATCAGTCTTCGAGCCTGGCAGAGGGATTTGCACAGTTCTAAGCTGAGGAAAGATGGTTGTCCCAAAGGGATTGCACAATTTATGGGAAGAACAGGTGATTGTCTCCCAGGATCACGCAATTTGTGGGTTGAGCAACTGTGTTGGGTCAGACTACGCAATTTTCTCAAGGAAGCATGTTTGGCTGCATTGCACAATTTCTAAACCCAGCAGGATGCCTAGCTGATTTGTGCAATTTTTGTTGGTTGTTGGGCTGGTTGTCCCTAAGGTATTGCATAATTTATGGGAGTTGCAAGTGACTACTGCCCATAATTTCTCAATTTTTGGGCTGAGTAGCTGTCTTGGGATGAATTACACAATTTTTTAGAGGAAGACTATTAGGAAGAATTGCACAATTCTAGAGCCCAGTTGGGCGTCCAGTTGGGTTTTTGCAATTTTTGGAGGGAAGGCCGGTTCCCCTCCATAATTGCACAATTCCTAGAGGGAGCTGCTCAACCAACATCTGACATGAAGTTTGGAAATCATCATGTGAAGGAGGTGGAACAAACTTGCATGCACGAGCTGACAAGATTCCATGAAATAGATGAAGTTGATGTGCTTGACAGTGCAATACATGCTTCTGAGGATGGTCGGTAGGAAGGCTCCAAAACGAAGCTAAGGAAAAATTTTGGACGGTGGTTGTAGACGCTACAACAGGTTCCTGTTAGCCTCCTGCTGCAGCAGGTTACTCATCTTTCATGATTGACATTTTTACATGCCAAATATGTCATACTTTTCATGCTGCAATGTTCCATTTTTGTTACAGAAGCCAAGGAAGGATGCCATGAGAGTGTGCTAGCCTAAATGTCACTGTTGTATTCCAATTTTGATGTGCTGTTCCATTTTTGAATAATTTTCAGTTAAAGGGAGGTCCAAACAGTTTAATCTTGGTCTCCCTAGGTTTCAATTTCCTGTTGTAGAATATAGAGAATCATTATCTGTCCAAACAGCTTTAATCTTGGAAGATTCTTAGACAGGTAGAGAAGCAAGGGTGCTCAACAGCCTAATCTGAGCCCCTGGATGAAATAAGTGTAGATGTAGATAGGAGGACAGTAAAAGAAAAGTTGAAAAGCTGGGTTTGCTAGTTCAAGTGCACCCAAACCAAAAGAAGAAAAAATGCTAGGTAAGTAGGTTGGGTAGGTAGTTTTGAGGTTGCATAATGTTGATTTGTGATCAATTTCATGTTTTCAAGTGTCATATCTATTTAGGTCACAATTATCAGGCAGTTTTCATATGGAGGAGCTCAAGCGAGGCATGACTAACTTCCCCCTTCTTCCTTATTCCCTAAAAAAAACACTCACTAATTTCCTAGAATTCAAGATCTGCTTGATACCTCTTAGTTTCATCATTTTCCATGTCATTTGCCTTGGTAAAGATCTGCTTTACTCAAGGAATGTTCATACCTCCTTTATGAGTCATTTTCCCATAATAGCCTAAGATTCACATACTTAGCGCTTTCTTATCACTTGTCATATTAACTACTAATTTTACTATGTAGCTCCCTATCTATCTCCCCTACCTCTACTAAAACTATGTTAATAACCCCCCTATGTACATATCCCCATTCCCTAGCACTATAGCCCTAAAATATCAGTTTGGGAAATGATAGTCCACCTGGGCTACCATTAGCCTTCCGCGTCCTAACCCTGGGATTAACTTAACATTCGGTTAAGTTTAATAACCTCTTACCCACCCCTTTTTCCATAACATTTCATCATTTTACCATGCGCGCTCACATTTTTGGGTTTATGTTTAAAATATCTTGATTAAAATTTACCCCTGGCGCGCAAACCCTGTAAAAACCCACAAACCCAAAGTCTAAACCCCCCCCGCGGCATAATATAATTATTCGAATATTCACGCGGGCCCCGTCCTTATCCCTCCGCCGCCTTACCCTTCCCGTCGACCGTTAGATCTGGCGCACCCTAGATCTACGGTGGGCGGGTCTTTTCCCGCCTCGATATGTCGAGGGTTAGCGTCCGGGAGATGGGCGGTTTTCCCGTTTTACTCCCGCCACGCGTCACCCTCTCGGCTATGGCGGAGCCCCCTCCTCTGAAACCACTTCTACACAAAAGCGGCGCGCCACAAACCAAAAACCGCCCTCCCTTGTATGACGTCATCGCCAGGTCACCCTGCCACGTCACCCCGCCAGGTCACCTTGCCACTGTGATGTACCTTCACCACATCATCAGCCTGCGTCGACCTCCTGCCACTGTGTCCTATGCCACATCACTACCACCGTACTGCCACGTCATCACCCTGTCGTACTTCCATGTCACCCCGCTGACATCATCATCCGTACTGGGTCCCACTGCTGACGTCATCCGTCGTACTGTTGACGTCATCCGCCGAAAGGAAAGCGCACAAGTGCGAAATCGATGCAACGGAAGCCCAGATTCAAATTCTGAGGCAGTTTTCGATGCACGATCGCTACGGGAAATAGGCCAAAGTGGGGAATCTTTATTTTCAACAGTCGTTTTTGCCTCGAAAGGGCATAAAAGGGGCGATTTAACAGTTTTTAGCACATCAGCAGAGAGAGGGAGTCTCGATTCAAGTATCAAAGAGTATCAGAGAAGACGAAGCCCAATTTAATGCCAAAGAGTATCAGTGTTGCGGAAAAGTGTATCAGTCATCAATATCACTGGAGAACTTAACATCAAAGCATAGGAGCATTAAAGACCATCCAAACAAAGTCAATGAATACCAGAACAGAGTTAAAGTCAATTAAAGTCGAACCATATCAGATTTAATGAGATCCAATGCCACTCAGCAGTAGAAGAACCGCCTAAAGAGGCAATTCAAGTGATTTAAAGCCCGGACTTTGCAAAAACAGTGTATGAAGACACATGAAGGCAGCGGTGCAAAGCTCAAAGCACAGTGATTGCAGAAGCAGTGCATCGAGCCACCAAGGACACCCTGTTAATTCATTTTTATCTGGCTGCCTCCAGCGTAGCTCAATAGATATTTACTTGCATTTAATTTCAACACAAGTTTAGGTTTAAAATCTTTTTCCCACAGACCTGTTTAGATCAGCTGTAATAAATACTTTTAGATATTTTCACTATAAAGATAGCGATGAACAATGTAATAAGGGTTGGTTGGTTGGTTAGTTGATCGGTTGGTTTTAAAAAGAACTCCAAGAGAGACTCGCGCTGTATCTGATATGTTTTACATAATCAAAGATTGTTGAAAGCTTGGAGAATGGACTATCTGATGTGTTGTTAATGTTTCTAAAGAGTGAATGAGGGAAATCTTGTGCTGTTTTATGAATCAATAAGTATTCCTTACCTCTGCTATTTCAATTTCACATATGCTTAAGTCACAGAACAAAAGTCTGGTTTAGAATTTGCTTACCTGTACTCTATGCTCGGTTTCTGTGGCTTCTTAATGTTTTCCTCTTGATTTAGGCATAAATATGGATTCCTTTTGGCTCATATTTTCTCTATTTCACATATGAATGACGGTTATCTGGGAATTCTTAGCTGCTCCCAGGTAGGGCTTGTTTATCTTCTCTCTGCTAACCTGATTGAGAGATTATTTGTTGCCTCTCATTCCTTAGCCTTCAATCCATCTTCATTTAGCCTGAGTATTGTTTCATGAGCAGCTACCTTGCCCCTCTTTCCTCTTGTGACCAAGAAAATGCACCAGCAGTCTTACTCCACGACTCCACGCCTAATGGTTTGAAACTTATCACACTATTCATTGCCTCTCTACTTGAAAGCATCCTCCTTCCACCCAAACACAAACAAACAAAACCCCTTGAACTCAATAAGTAGCCTAAAATCATCATCAACAAAGCTAAATCATTAAGAGAGAGCCCTCTCCGATTGCAGGTGGGCTAGAACCTACAGTCCAAAGATTGGTTTGTGGTTACCTCGGTCGTATCCCTTCAGGAGATTAGGGACAACCTAAGTGTTAACATAATGGCAACTCCATTGGGGACCTCCTCAAAAAATCTCACAAATCCAGTCCGAAGCTCCGCTGAGGAAGAATCTGACCTTTAAAAAGTTTATGTTTAACCTATATTGTTAGAAAAAATCCCCAAAAAACAAGCTAGAATTTGGCTCCCAAAAAGCATTCGCGTTATACAAGATCAAATCCAGACCCAAATCGCCCAACCACTTTTGAAAATCCTAATTTAATCCCTAAGATCCATAGGAAACAAGAGCAGCAAGAAGATTTTGCTAATACCATTCCTGAAACAGTTCAGCCAAGGTGTGTTCCAACCCCTGTCAAAGTTTTATTTCGTTCAAACCCTACTTTCTCTTGTTCATCATCTTCTTCTCCAAGTCCGCTTTCTATACCTCTGTTCACCACACATACCACCACTCCTATTATCCCAGTTACTCTAGTTGTTCCACTTATCCCTGTTGTTCCACTTAAACCTGTTAATATGGCTAACAGATATGCACCTTTACAGCTGCTTGCTAATCCCGGGGCTATGCCTCAAGATTACCAGACTAAAATAACTTATTTTGATGGCACAAGCGCCTACATAACCCTTCAGCATACAAAGAAAATGCAAGATTACTTTGACAGCTATGAGATTGACGATGATAGTGTGAGAATGAAGATTTTTGTCCAAAGTTTGACAGGTGATGTCAGGACTTGGTTTAGAGCACTCCCAGCGAATTCCATAGCAGACCCAGACGCCTTGTACCAGTCATTTATCAGCAAATGGGAGAAAAAGAAAGACCCCTTGCACATATTATCTGAATATGACACCATCAAAAGAGGCCTGCAGGAGACTGTCTTAGACTACTGTGCAAGGTTTAATAATGTTTATAATGCAATACCACAGAACTTAAGACCTCCACCTGATCTTGCTTTGTACAAATTCCCTGATGGTTTTGATATCGATATGGCTTATCAGTTAAGGGAAAGAGCCCCTCAAAGCCTTGCAAAGATGCAAAATGTTGATGTTAGTGTAGAGGCAAACCTAATTGCCAAAAGAAACAGAGCTAGAACCGAGAGAAGAACTACCTTTAAGGAAGAACACTCAGCCTTAGACCAGAAACTAGATGCTATCATCAGTGGCATGCACAGGGTAGGAGATAGAGTGGAAAGTGTTGAGAGGAAATCATCATGGGAAGGACAATAGCCTAAAGCCATAAGGAACCCAAATTTCAGGAAAGCTCAGAACACAAACGCTGGTAGGTCTAGCCCAGACCGTGATATAAGACCTCCTTTCCAAGAAAACTACACAGAGGCATCCATTTCTAGTGATCCCACATAAGAGACTCACATGAACTTGATAGATTTGAAGAATGAGCAACAGATTTTTCTCACTCAAGAAGACCAAGACTACCATGATGTAAATCAATTTCAGACTAAGTCTGGAGAGTCTTTTGATTTTAAACAAGGCTATGATTTTGCTGTGTATGAGGTCCACAAACAATATAAGCTGAGAACAAGAACCATTGATATCCCTGCACCTAGAAAAACAAAAGAAAACAAACAGCCCAACAAGATTAAAGGCAAGGTTATCATAACAGAACTAGCTAATATTTTTGTCCCAAACCCGCACCAAGTGACTGTAGAGGACATAACAGACATACAACCTCCTATTGCTCAGCCTCTGCCTCCTTCTTCCTCGAAAGAAAATTTGAACAGCAATCCTAAGAATCTTCCTAAAACAGAAATACCACAAAGTTTCATTCACCATAACGCAGATAGTCAAAAGGAAAACACAGAAAATACTCTTGAAAAAGAGAAATCTACTACTGCTAACTCAAATATTCCATTGCAGAAACCATTTAATTTAGAAGCAGAGATTGGAAAACTTAAGATATCCATCCCCCTCTCAGAACTTGCCAAGCATGATGTTTATAGGCAACAAATTCAAAGGTCACTTCAAATGCCAGAGGTCAAGGATGATTTAAATGTTCTAGATGATACCCTTGAGCTGTTGTTTGGTCCAGAAGTTAACGGAAAATCAATGTATGGATATGTTCTACCCTTTTATGTCAGCCTGCACATACATGACAAAATCTTGCATAATGCTATGTTTGACTCAGGTGCCTCACACAATCTTATGCCCAAAGCTGTAATGGAAAAGTTGAACCTTGATGTCACAAGACCCTACAAAGATCTATACTCCTTTGAATCAAGTCAGGTCAAGTGTTTAGGCTTAATCAAAGACATTTGTGTGTCTTTAGTCCAATTTCCCAACAAGACAATCCTAATGGACGTAGCAGTTGCTGACATTCCAACAAAATATGGGATGCTCTTATCAAGATCTTGGGGAGAAAAACTCCAAGGATCCCTCCAACTTGACCTCTCTTATGCCACTATTTCTGTCTTTGGGCAACCAAAGAAACTGTACAGGGAAACACTAATGAAGTATGTGGTAAGTAGTGAGGAAAAGCCCCAAAATTTTCCAATTTACTCAATCCATTCTGATATGGATTCATTTATTCTTTTTAATGATGACACCAATCCTCCAACTAATGAGAAGCCTTTAGCTTTAGAGCTAGAGACATGCATAAATGAAGAATCAGTTGCCCATGCCCATGACATGGTCACAACGACCAAGGCAACTAGCAAACAAGAAGAACCTCCCCAAGAGGAAATTCTAAAGCTGTCCAATCCTAAAATGACTGAAACTCTTAATACAAACCACAAGCAAGAAATCACATGGTATTTAGAGTTCGATGGTTTTGTCAACAATTTAGGAGCAGGGGCAGGTGTATGGATTCACAATACACATGATAATCATGCAGAAGGCCACGCCTACAGACTAAATTTCAGATGTACCAACAACATGGCAGAGTATGAGGCTCTCCTCTTAGGCCTAAAATTGCTCAAAGTTCGAGGAGCTACAAAAGTCTCCATTCTAGGTGACTCTGATTTAATCATACAACAAATGAAAGGTAACTTTGTTACTAATGACCATAGAATGAGGGCCTATAGGACTGCTGCTACAGAAATACTTAATACCTTCAATGAATCCGAGCTTGCCAAGATTTCTAGAAACCATAACATACATGCACACAGCCTAGCCACTTTTGCTAGTACATTCAAGCTTCCCTTTGAGCCAAATCACCATTTTACTGCTGAGATAAAACATAGGCCAGTTATCCCTAACAATATTAAAGATTGGAAAGTGTTTGAAAATGATGCCCAGATTAACAGTTTCCTCACTCTTGAGGGATAATTTTCAAATTTAAACATTGACATGGAGGCCATGAACGATTTCCAACAACAAACAAATGAAAATCAGCAAGCGCTAACAGTTGCAATAGCAAAACAAATCCTTAATCCAACCTTTTTTTTATAATGCAAACATAGAAGAACTGAAACAAATGCATTTAGAGGAAACAACCAAAGCAGAGGCCGAGTTAATTGATCTAAAGAATAACTTTTTGCCTGCTAGCCTCACTCCATTAGAAGACATGTTTGATGACAATGATGTGCCCAAAAAGCCAAAAATGGAGCCTTTAGATGCTGCTATAGAAGAACACAATATAGGGACAACAGAAAAGCCCAAAATGATTAAATTGTCCAAAAATCTGCCCCCTGATCAAAAACCAAAGTATGTGGATTTGTTCAAAGAGTTCCAATATGTATTTTCTTGGAGTTATGAGGACTTGATGTCCTATGACACCTCAGTGATTCAACATACCATCCCCTTAAAACCAAATCAAAAACCATTCAAGCAGAAACTTAGAAGAATTAACCCTATGCTTCTGCCCCTCATTGAAAAAGAAGTAAAGAAAATGTTTGAAGTAGGTATCATAGCACCCATCATATTTTCTGAATGGGTATCCAATCTGGTTCCCACAAGGAAAAAATCAGGTGAGATCAGACTATGTGTAGACCTAAGAAACTTAAACCAAGTCTCTTTAAAAGACCACTATCCTTTGCCTAAAATGGACCACATCCTACAAAGAGTAGTGGGGTCATCTAGAATCTCTCTACTAGATGGATTTTCAGGTTTCAATCAAATACTGGTTCACCCAGATGACCAAGACAAGACAACCTTTACCACACCGTGGGGAACATTTAAGTATGTTAAAATGCCTTTCGGGCTAAAGAACGATGGCCCCACCTTTCAAAAGGCAATGGATATTGCATTTGCCAAGGAAATCCATGAATTCCTTGTTGTTTACCTTGATGACTTAACCCCTTTCTCCAAATCTGATCAAGAGCACCTCAAACACTTAAGGCAAATCTTCATAACATGTAGGAAATATGGCATTTCCTTGAACCCCAAGAATTCCTTGTTTGGCCTTGAGGAAGGTAAGTTTTTAGGCCACATTATTTCAAAATACAGCATTAGAATTGATCCGGAAAGGATCCAAGCCATCCTCCAAATTCCCTACCCAAGAAACATAAAAGAGTTGCAAGCATTCATTGGAAAGATCAATTTCCTATGGAGATTTATCCTGAATTTAGACGAACTGATAAGACTGTTAAGCAACATGTTAAAAAATGATGCCAAGCTAAGATGGTCTCTTGAAACCAAGCAGGCTTTTGAGAGTATCAAAGCTGCCTTGACTCAAACGCCTGTCCTCACAAGTCCACAATTTGACAAATATTTTATCATTTTTTCTTTTGCATCTGAGCACACTATAGCAGCTGTCCTTTTGCAAAAAGATGATCAAGGAAATGAAAAGCCAATTGCATTTTTCAACCGAGCCTTAAGAGATGCACCCTTAAAATACCAAATCATGGAGAAGCAGGCCTATGCCCTTGTCAAGGTTATAAAAGACTTCACAGTTTATATTTTATATTCACATGTGATTGCCTATGTCCCAAACTCTGTTGTAAAGGACATATTAACTCAAGAAGGACTAGAAGGCAGAAGAGGCAAGTGGATTGCTAGCATTCTTGAATATGACATTGAGATAAAACCCACCAAGCTGATAAAGGGACAAGGTTTAGCCAAGCTAATGTCTGAAACAAATTTTCAGGCCTTAGACATTAACCAACTGGACAATGAACAAGAGCTGGCGACTCTACAGATCAGTGAAACCTTTTTACAATACCCATGGTATGCTGATATTTGCTTTGTATTGTTAAACCTGTGTGCTCCCCCAGGGTTGTCTAGAACCAAAAAAAGATTTTTGAAGATGAAATCTTTAAATTCTTGTGTCATAGACGGTGCATTATTTTGGAGAAATCATGAAAGCATATTGCTAAATTGTTTAACTATAAATGAAACTAACAACATCATGAAAGAGTTTCATTCTAGAGACTGTGGGGGACATTTATATTGGAAGTCCACTGCTGACAAGATTTTAAGGGCTGGTTATTATTGGCCCTCTCTATTTGCAGATGTCAAGAAATTTGTTGTTTCATGTCACAAATGCCAAATCTTTGAAGGAAAAAGAAAATTGTTGCCTTTGCCCCTTAAGCCCATCTCAACCGAAAAACCTTTTCAACAATGGGGTCTTGACTTCATTGGTGAAATCCATCCTTCTTCTTCAGGCCAACACAAGTGGATTTTAACAGCCACCGACTATTTCACCAAGTGGATTGAAGCCATCCCATGTAGGCAAGCCAATGACTCCATTATTATCCAGTTCCTTGAGGGCAATATCCTTTCCAGATTTGGCTGCGCTGAGAAGATCATCACTGACAACGCTGCTGCCTTCAAATCCAAGAAGATGATCGACTTCTGCCATAAATTTCACATTACCTTGGGCCACTGTACAGCCTACTACCCTCAAGGTAATGGCTTGGCCGAATCATCCAACAAAAGCCTCATCAACATCATAAAGAAAGTGCTAGAAGAAAACAAAAAGAACTGGCATAGAAAGCTCACAAAGTCCCTGTGGGCAGACAGACTTTCAACCAAGATATCCATTGGGATGAGCCCTTATGAGCTAGTATATGGCATGGAAGCCAGATTTCCTTCATCTTTGGGCATTCCTACTATCAAACTGTTACAGGAGATTCAGGATCAACAAAATCAACCATAAAGAATCAATCAGACCATTCATCTTCAGCAAACCAGAGAGCAAGTGTATGACAGAGCTCAAATTTTGCAAGAGAAACTCAAAAGGATGTTTGATAAGAAAGCTAAGGCTGAGGACTTCTGTGTTGGCAACAAAGTTCTAAGGTGGGACTCACGAAGAGAAGATAAGGGAAGACATGAAAAATTTGATTTTCTTTGGAAAGGTCCATTCATTATCAGCGTTGTGCAAGGCAATAACACATATTTCCTTAAATCTGTAGATGGTAGCACAGCTGAAGAGGGCCCTGTAAATGGCCGAATGTTAAAGCATTATCATGATCCCTTTTGTTGAGAATCTCCCAGCGGGTTTCAAGGGACTAACAGTCAACACTAAGAAATTTCAACCTACAGCAACAATAGAAGATCAAGGCAGTCTGACCTGTTGTTCTTAGCTTTCCACAAGGAAAATCCATCCCCAAGTGGAGCCACTATTAGCCTCCTGCTACAGCAGGTTACTCATATTTCATGATTGACATTTTTACATGCCAAATATGTCATACTTTGCATGCTGCAATGTTCCATTTTTGTTACAGAGGCCAAGGAAGGATGCCATGAGAGTGTGCTAGCCTAAATGTCACTGTTGTATTCCAATTTTGATGTGCTGTTCCATTTTTGAAGAATTTTCAGTTAAAGGGAGGTCCAAACAGTTTAATCTTGGTCTCCCTAGGTTTCAATTTCCTGTTGTAGAATATAGAGAATCATTATCTATCCAAACAGCTTAATCTTGGAAGATTCTTAGACAGGTAGAGAAGCAAGGGTGCTCAACAGCCTAATGGAGCCCCAAGATGAAATAAGTGTAGATGTAGATAGGAGGACAGTAAAAGAAAAGTTGAAAAGTTGGGTTTGCTAGTTCAAGTGCACCCAAACCAAAAGAAGAAAAAATGCTAGGTAAGTAGGCTGGGTAGGTAGTTTTGAGATTGTAGAATGTTGATTTGTGATCAATTTCATGTTTTCAAGTGTCATATCTATTTAGGTCACAATTATCAGACAGTTTTCATATGGAGGAGCTCAAGCGAGGCATGACTAACTTCCCCCTTCTTCCTTATTCCCTAAAAAAAACACTCACTAATTTCCCAGAAGAGGTCAAGATCTGCTTGATACCTCTTAGTTTCATAATTTTCCATGTCATTTTCCTTGGTAAAGATCTGCTTTACTCAAGGAATGTTCATACTTCCTTTATGAATCATTTTCCCATAATAGCCTAAGATTCACATACTTAGCGCTTTCTTATCACTTGTCATATTAACTACTAATTTTACTATGTAGCTCCCTATCTATCTCCCCTTCCTCTACTAAAACTATGTTAATAACCCCCTTATGTACATATCCCCATTCCCTTGGCACTATAGCCCTAAAATATCAGTTTGGGAAATGATAGTCCACCTGGGCTACCATTAGCCTTCAACGTCCTAACCCTAGGATTAATTAACATTCAGTTAAGTTTAATAACCTCTTACCCACCCCTTTGTCCATAGCATTTCATCATTTTACCATGCGTGCTCACATTTTTGGGTTTATGTTTAAAATATATTGATTAAAATTTACCCCTGGCGTGCAAACCCTATAAAAACCCACAAACCCAAAGTCTAAACCCACCCCCCAGCGGCATAATATAATTATTCGAATATTCACGTAGGCCCCGTCCTTATCCCTCTGCCGCCTTACCCTTCCCGTCGACCGTCAGATCTAACGCACCCTAGATCTATGGTGGGCGGTTCTTTTCCCGTCTCGATATGCCGAGGGTTAGCGTCCAGGAGATGGGCGATTTTCTCGTCGTACTCCCGCCACGCGTCACCCTCCCGGCTGTGGCAGAGCCCCCTCCTCCGAAACTGCTTCTGCACAAAAGCAGTGCGCCACAAACCAGAAACCGCCCTCCCTTGTATGACGTCATCGCCAAGTCACCCTGCCACGTCACCCCGCTAGGTCACCTTGCCACTATGTTGTACCTTCACCACGTCATCAGCCTGCGTCGACCTCCTGCCACCGTGTCCTATGCCACATCACTACCACCGTACTACCACGTCATCACCCTGTTGTATTGTCACGTCACCCTGCTGACATCATCATCCATACTGGGTCCCACTGCTGACGTCATTCGTTGAAAGGAAAGCGCGCAAGTGCGAAATCGATGCAACGGAAGCCCGGATTCAAATTCTGAGGCAGTTTTCGATGCGCGATCGCTATGGGAAATAGGCCAAAGTGGGGAATCTTTATTTCAACAGTCGTTTTCGCCTTGAACGGGCAGAAAAGGGGCGATTTAATAGTTTTTAGCATATCAACAGAGAGAGGGAGTCCCGATTCAAGTATCAAAGAGTATCAGAGGAGACAAAGCCCAATTTAATGCCAAAGAGTATCAGTGTTGTGGCAAAGTGTATTAGTCATCAATATCACTGGAGAACTTAACATCAAAGCAGAGGAGCATTAAAGACCATCCAAACAAAGTCAATGAATACCAAAACAGAGTTAAAGGCAATTAAAGCCGAGTCATATCAGATTTAATGAGATCCAATGCCACTCAACAGCAGCAGAACCGCCTAAAGAGGAAATTCAAGTGATTTAAAGCCCAGACTTTGCAAAAACAGTGTATGAAGACACATGAAGGCGGCACTGCAAATCTCAGAGCACAGTGATTGTAGAAGCGATGCATCGAGCCACCATGGACACCCTATTAATTCATTTTGATCTGACTGCCTCCGACGCAGCTCAATAGATATTTACTTGCCTTTAATTTCAGCACAATTTTAGGTTTAAAAGCTTTTTCCCGCAGACCTGTTTAGGTCAGCTGTAATAAAAACTTTTAGTTATTTTCACTATAAAGACAGCCCTGAACAATGTAATAAGGGTTGGTTGGTTGGTTGGTTGATCGGTTGGTTTTAAAAAGAACTCCAAGAGAGACTCGCTCTGTATTTGATATGTTTTACATAATCAAAGATTGTTGAAAGCTTGGAGAATGGACTGTCTGATGTGTTGTTAATGTTTCTGAAGAGTGAATGAGGGAAATCTTGTTCTGTTTTATGAATCAATAAGTATTCCTTACCTCTGCTATTTCAATTTCACATATGCTTAAGTCACAAAACAAAAGTCTGGTTTAGAATTTGCTTACTTGCACTCTATGCTCAGTTTCTATGGCTTCTTAATGTTTTCCTCTTGATTTAGGCATAAATATGGATTCCTTTTGGCTCATATTTTCTCTATTTCACATATGAATGACGGTTATCTGGGAATTCTTAGCTGCTCCCAGGTAGGGCTCGTTTATCTTCTCTATGCTAACCTGATTGAGAGATTCTTTGTTGCCTCTCATTCCTTAGCCTTCAATCCATCTTCATTTAGCCTAAGTATTGTTCCATGAGCAGCTACCTTGCCCCTCTTTCCTCTTGTGACCAAGAAAACGCACCAGGAGTCTTACTCCATGACTCCACGCCCAATGGTTTGAAACTTATCACACTATGCATTGCCTCTCTACTTGAAAGCATCCTCCTTCCACCCAAACACAAACAAACAAAACCCCTTGAACTCAATAACTAGCCTAAAATCATCATCAACAAAGCTAAATCATTAAGAGAGAGCCCTCTCTGATTGCAGGTGGGCTAGAACCTGCAGTCCAAAGATTGGTTTGTGGTTACCTCGGCTGTATCCCTTCAGGAGCTTAGGGACAACCTGAGTGTTAACAGTTCCAATTTGTAAAATTGGGGTCTGAAAGATTTTGAGGAATTTTGAGGAATAAATAATGATTTTTAGGGTTGTAGGGTCCAAAATGTATTCCCACACTCCTAATATGATGTGAGTGTTAATACCTTTCCAATAGTGCAAAAATATCCTTAATCAAAGCTCGTATACCAAAGGTATTCCTCTTGAAAGTTGACCTACCTTGTTGACCACCATGATACAAGTGGATTGCATTCGAGCCCCCATTAGTCACACATGTGGGGTTAGATAAATGTATATTTTTAATAATATTATAGAAAGTCCAAAACTTATCACAATTGAGGGTTGAGGAAGTCAAAAACCTACCCCTCGATTACTATCCAATAATATTAAATATTGGGTTGCTAGGAGGAGAAGAGTTTTTGTTGTATGTCATTATGTTTGTTTTGTAGTTGAGTAGAGTAGGTAAGAGTGCTAAAAAGGAGAGAAGAATATAGACGGACAAGGTTATATGGCATCCATATAAGCCACAAGGTCTCAATAACTCCACAAAGAGTACTTCTTTCTTTGTATTATTTTTGTATGGTATGTGAGTATTTTAATTTTTATACTTTTTTACATTTCAGTTGTTTCATACATTAAGCAGAAAACTAATAATTAAAGAAATTGTGATCTAAAGGAAAAATAACCTTCATAATAAACATTTGTGTATTATAAAATTTATTTTGATGAACTATTATAGTGGAATATCCACTAAAATTTACAAATCATATTGGTTTCAGAGCAGGTTTCTTTTAGGTATTTGTGGGAATTTGTAGGGATATAGGAATAGGTTGAAGAAGAAATTTGTTGAATGATATCCATGGCTAGCAAGTTTATTCATAATAACCATCAAGATTCAACAAAAGAAACATCTTCAAGGTTGGAAGTGCAGTCACTGACATCAATCACAATATGACCCTCCCCAAGGCAGATTTAGGAAATAAGGTCAAAATTTTCAACTAGGATGGAGACTCTAACTCAGAGATCATATTGGAGGGAAATTAAGAGATTAGGAAGACTTGGAATATGAGTCATAGAAATATCTTGAGAAAGAGTTTCCTAATTCAAGATTCGTTAACACTTCATAATCCTTATTCAATATTGAAGGGAAAGTGGACATAAATCCATACCAATGTGAGATTGATTCATTAAAATTAAATCATTGGTTGTAGAAACTAGAAGTTTATTTTAGTATTCACCATATAGATGGAGAACAAAATATAGAAGTTTCCAAAGTAAAGTTTGAGGCCCATGCTTTGATGTAGTGGGAAATCCATACATAAACGCTTAGGTTGGAGGGTGATCCTCAATTGACTAGGAAATAGGACTTCAAAGCTTCATTAAATCCTAATTCTACCCTATCTGGTTTGTAGATGACCAGTGGATCCAATAACGCTACTTAAGATATAGGAAAGTATACAGCTTATAGGAGTAGACAAATCTTAGAAACATGGCCATCATGTTGGGTATCTCTCCCATGAACCCATATGTGCTTTTAAAGTATCTATGGGGGTCTACATAGTCATATAAGAAATAAATTGATGCCTTTAAAGCAAAATACAAGGATGAGGCATCTGTACATGCATAATATCTTTAAAACATAGACCATAAGATAGGACAACTAAGGAATTCCAAGAACAAGGATCACCAGGAAGCTTCCAAGGAAGGAAAGAAGAAGTGGACAAGGGGGGAGGATAAGAATAAGACAACCATTGTACATTAGTGGAGGGATCCCAAAAACCATTTTAAGCATTGGAATATTGATGGTCACATTGAGGGAATGTTATAAACTACATCCAAATATGAATCCAAA
The DNA here is from genome assembly GCA_000404065.3 of Pinus taeda. Taxonomy (NCBI): domain Eukaryota; kingdom Viridiplantae; phylum Streptophyta; class Pinopsida; order Pinales; family Pinaceae; genus Pinus; species Pinus taeda. Next base: position 121,220 of record APFE030905421.1, read on the forward strand.
GAACCGCAAGAAGAATGCAAAGAAAAATAATATTCTAGCACAAATTCAAGCAATCAAGTCAAAAACAACTCCAATGTGGATGAGAATATTGTTTACACATTAGTGAAAAATGAGGTGAATCTTAGTAAACTTCATCGCCGAGAAGAGAAGGAGATGTCCAAACTCTTCCACATCAAGATTTAGGTCAAGTAGAGTAAGAAAGATGTTATGTTTGACTCTAGTTCATAGGGTAATCTCTTAGCTATGGATTTGGTTAGCAAGCTTTGATTGGAGGTTCACGATCATCCTAGCCTATATCCGTTGGATGGATAAATTATTATGCAAAGATCAAGGTAATGAAACAGTGTGATATTAAAGTTGTTGTAAGTGCTAATTTTATTTGATGAAGTGGAATTGGATGTAGTGCCCCTTCATGTTTGTCAGGTAATGTTTGGAAGCCCCTACATGTATATGAGGGTTGCAATCTTCATGCAGAGAAGTAGTACTGCCTAATAAAGGATGGGAAGTCATACATCATAAATGCACATAAAGGAAAATCAATGATTTAAATAATAAGTTCCATCCAAGCTAAGAAGTTAATTAGCTCTAATAAGAAATATGTTTTAATTTCGTTAAGCCCAGATAACTCTAATGATGAATTGATAAGAGTAATGGAATCCATGGATGCGTGTGCTAAAGAGAAAAAACACCAAATGGAGGATTTTCTACATGCATATATAGGAGTGTTCCAACAGAATAAAGAGCTATCACCCAAGAGGAAAGTGGAACATGAAATACAATAATTTCCAAAGTCCTGGTTGTTGAATAATGGGTTGTATTGATAATCCATTTTGTAATCAAATGAAGTGAAGAAGAAGTTGCAATAGCTACTGGAAAAGGTTTGATTCAACTAAGTACCTCATCTTGTGGGTCACCTATCATAATTGTATCAAAAAAGGATGGGACTTGGAAAATGTGTATCAACTACATAACATTGAACACAATTACAATTAAGAATAGATACCCTCTTTCTAGGATTGATTATCTCTTAGATCAATTACAACATGAAAAATACTTCACCAAGTTGGATCTCAAATCGGGATACCATTTGGTATGTTTCAAGGAAGAAAGCATCTGGTGATTGCCTTCAATACAAGGAAAGGTTTATATCAATGTTTGAACATTCCATTTGGTTTATGTAATACACGGACTACATTTATGAGACTAATGAATGAGGTATTACGTCCGTATTTAGATTCACTTGTTAGAGTTCATTTGAATTATATATTGGTTTATAGTGATACCTGGGAGGAGCACATCTCACATCTCATGTAGATGCTAGAGACAATGAAGATACAATAGATACTAGCTAACCTCAATAAATGTGAGTTTTCTCCATTATATTTGGTGTATTTGGGGTATCTAACTGGTGGAGGGGAGTTCAAGATAAACTCTACAAACATGGAGGCTGTCATGAAATGGATAAGTCATGTAAATTTTAATGAATGTAGGAGCTTTGGTGGAGAAATATAGTACTCATGGAAGTTCGTAGCTCCATTTCCAGCATAGTTGCACGACCACATGCCATTAAAACAAGAAGTAAGAGTTTCTAATTGGGGAAGAATCAGTAGAATGTTTTCAATGAGCTGAAAAGGAAGATCAATCAAGAACCAACTCTCTCATTACCAAACTTTTAGAAGCATTTTGAAGTGGATATAGATGGTATGTCATGGAGTAATTTTGATGCAAGGAGGAAGGCATATATGCTATCATTTTGAAATATTTCATAGGGTAGTTCTCAATTACCCTACCTATGACAAGGAATTGTATGCCCTAGTTCAAGCTATCAAGAAGTAGAAGCACTATCTAATGGGAAAAGATACCATCATCCAAATAGAACACCTATTTCTATAGTATTTTCAATCTTAGAGTAAGCTACAACAAACCAAATATGACAATGGATGAGATATCTATAGCAATTTCATATAATTGTCAAGGATAAGGAAGGAAGCACAAATAGTTTAGCATACATTATTTTAAGGCCACCCATATCCAAGATTAAAACATTGGTAACTCTCATGCAGATGGAGCCTTTTACCTATAATTCATATAGAGAGGCATACATTAAAGGTGAAGACTTCAAGGAGGTGTTTCAGTAGCTACAGGAAAAAATTCATATAGAAGAAGGTGATAACAAGGATGACTATAATTTCAAAAATGGGTTACCCTACAAGCTTGAAAATTTATGTGTTCCAAAAGGTTAATGATTGCAACTTGTCAAATAGGCCCACACCTCCAAGGTTGCATCGCATTTTGGTGTTGGGAAGACAATTTCCAACTTACAAAGCTATATGTATCACCCCACAATGCAAGAAGATGTAGCCTAGTATATTAGAGGATGTATACTTTGTTGTACTAGCAAGCCTAGTAACATGAAACAAGGTATATACCATCCTTTACTTGTACTCACTCAAGCTTGGGAAATCATTTCCATGGATTTTGTGGAAGGTTTACTAAAAACTAGGAAGAGATGAGACTATCTATTTGTGGTAGCTAACAATATCAGCAAGATGTAAATTTTCTAACTTAGTAACCGGAGAACCCATAGTAAAAACATTCATTTTGTCAACGTTACAATCGAACAGGGAATCCATCATCCAAACCATTAGTAATTGAGATGGTGATAGTAGACGGAGCTACAATTGCCGTAAGATAGATGAAATAAGTTAGTGAGGTAGATTGTTTTGTGATTCTTATTCATAAATACGTTAATTATTATTATGAAAATTATCATTATTTATATTTATTCATTAATCAGCTAATATGAATTATCTTTATAGATTATTACAAAATTTAATTTTGTTTAGAAATCTATATGAATTGTATATTATTATATGAGTAAGATAAAAGTTAATGAGTATTATTGACTGAGAAAATATTATTAATATATAAGAGAGAAATATATTACTAAGGATTTCACTTACTAATTTATTATTAGTATTAATTTATCATTAGAATAAGATATTTATTAGAATTAAAATAAACCTAATTTAATAAAACTAAATGTAGATAAATTAAATTATTTACGTGCAGTCAGACTCATATTTGTTCCTTAAATCATAACAATTCCTCTAACTATTATATTCCTTGAGCTTTTCTACTATCAACATACATCTAGTCCTGATGATGGATCCTTGTTGGGATTTGAAACATTGACAGAAAAATGGTTTTTACCGTGGGTTCTCTGGTTACTAAGTTAGAAGATATTAACCACAGAAGTCTTAAATCCAAGATGTGAGTTTTATGCCTTGTAAAAATACTATTAAAGAAAAAGAAGAAGAAAACATGTTCTTTGAGATGGTTTAGGTGCACTTTCGGTTACCAAGGTGCATCATCTTATATAGGGATACCATATTTCTTAGTGCATTTTGGACTACATTGTGGGAGAACATGGACACTAATTTGAAGAAATTTACATCATTCCATCCATAAAAAAAAATGGAAGAAGTTAACCTTGAAACTTCATAAAAGAGGACAAAAAAAATGAATTTAATAAGAATCTAAGGTTGATTATCAATCAAAATGAAAATCCAAAGGCTAGTAAGATTAACATGTAGCAAAATATGAGCTCTTGACTCATGAAGTTTTACAATAGAAGAAAATAAATTAGTCAACTCTCAACATTGATTTTCTATCGAAGTAAGAATCAAAAAGTTCAACAAGATTAACATGTAATACTTAAAAGGACGTGGAAATAATCCTCATAGAATCATGATCATGATCTACAAAAATTTATGAATTTCACATATGTCTCTCCTCTAGTCCATGGAGTTTCTTAACCTACTACAAAATGTGTATTTATAAACTTATTTGCAAAGCCCTCCATAAATTAGATATTATATAATTATGTTGAGGAATATCCACCACCAAACATTTAGAATATAAAATGACATATATTAATATCTCTATATCAAAATATGGATTTTAGATTATAAAATGGTATATATTAATATCTCTATATCAAAATATAGATTATTAATGGAGGAAACCTAGGTGCTATATGTTAAAATATTATATGGTCTTACACCTTTATTGTTTATGCGTAAAATTAGAGTTAATTCGGAATAATCATTGTTATATTTTATCATACTATCTGAAGGTACTTTTTGGTTGAAAAATTAAGCAATAAATTGGTTCTAGGGCCCATTTTAGGCGGGGTAGTAAGTTCCTGACGTTTAGTGATTTGGAGTTTAGAAACTCCAAACCTAGTTTTGAGGGCATCAAATGACACTTTGTGGGGCCAAAAAAAATTGGATTCTTAAGTCTTATCCCATCGATTTTGTTCTAAAAACTAAAATATTTCCAACAATGTAAAAATTACCTCAGTCAGATTTCATTTGAAGACGTCATGCTTCCTACAAGTTGATATACCATATTGACCGCCATGATACAAATTGGATGCAATATCTGCCCCCATTACTCACACATGTGGGGTTACTCATATGTGGATTTTCAAAAATTTAAGAGGGTCTAAAACCCTAACACTAATTGAGAGTTGAGGCATGCAAAAAACCTAATGCTAACCCCAAAAAGCTATCAGATTATGTTAAATATTAGGCCACCATGAAAGGAAGAGGTTCCATTCTTTTGGTATTATTCCATAGTTGAGAATCAATGAGGAGTGGTATATTCAAGTATAAAAAATGAAGTAGAAGATTTATGTAGCATCTATTCAAGCTACAATGTCCGTGGAAACCCCATAGTGAGTGTCCCTTTCATTTATCCTTGTATTTCATAGTTGAGAAAAGAGAGCAGAGAATAGGCCTCACATTTTAGTAGGGTTTTTTCTTGCATTAGGTTTTCCAATTTGGCTCTTGTTTTCATTGTGTGGATGGTGTGTTAACTTGCTTGTTTCTTTCATTCTGGGTTTGATTATTTCCATAATTTTGAGTTGAACACTAGTAATATTAAATTTGAGATCTAGGCGATAAGATACATTTAAATAAAAAATTAATATTTAATTATTTCAATGAATTTTTCCCATGGAATATGCATACCGGTTTACATATCATATTGATGTCAGAGCAATTTTCTTTGGGGTTTTGTGGGAAATTGAAGGATCCAAGAATTGGATTAATAGGTAAGTCTAAAAACCTTAGTTGTGGTTGATGGTTATAGTCATAACAACCCTCGGGATGAGATAAAGGAGAGATTATCGAAGTTGGAAAAAATATTTGTTGATATCTCTCATAACATGGCCCCCCTCATGGTGGCCCTAGAGAACAAGTTTGGAAATTTTAGACAGTTTAGGGGATCTATCTCAAATGTTGGAATGGATGAGAAATTGGGAGATAATGAAGACAAAGAAAAAGAGACCAAATTCTAGTGTCAATCTTTGTTTATAATCGAAGT